>DWGJ01000360.1:0-32526 GCA_018246895.1 Aspitha aspitha aspitha
TTACTCTATTGATCAAAATTGAAAAAGAATTGAATACTAATAATCAAAATTAATTATTCCTCATAGATTCCTCTTAAGTTTTGAGGAAGCGATAGCGGATGAGGAATTTTTTATATTATTTATGAGGATGCGGTAGCGCTTGATGAACCCAAAATATTGCGGAACTTCCTCATTATGAGGAAGCGGAAGAGGAATCCTCAGCAACCCTACTAAACACTACGCGCACATAGGATAGCATACTGGTCTTACCCTGATGAAAAACGGATCCGGAACTCATACTGTGAAAGCGTATTATTACACGAAATAGGTATTCAAATTTTTAAACAATATTCGAAATTTGAATGTCGGATAAAACCGTGCTAAATTCGAGATAAACCCGGACAGATTTGTCTATGGACAAGTCTTTAATTAATTACATTAATAGTAACGATGTTTGAGTCCTGGGTTAATGGTTGTTGTGGATAGGGAACGAAGTATATGGTATCAAAGAAAGGTTCGCTTTCAGGTCTGACGTAATTACGTAAATCAAAGGATAGTATATAATGTTAAGTTATATTTTGAAGTAGGTGACGGTAAATAATAATAGTAACAATTGAGACAAATTCACACACAGCGATCCGCTTTTAAATGAGGCAATTCAATTCAAGTTATTATAACAGGATTGCTGATAAACATACATATGTTCATATATTTTACTATTACACCCCGTCACAGACGAAACGAATGTACTCATCATACAAACGTTTGTCCTGAATGGGACTCGAACCCACGACCTCCGGGTTAGCAGACAGGAATACGACTTGAGTACCTACGAGGCGAATATAATTGTACATGAAACTATGTCTAATCAATTGTTCGATAGAACGACCTGGTCTCGTTGCAGACAGGAAAATGTTTCATTTACGAAACTTGTTCACAACTGCATTGAAGTCGATGGAGTGGAATGGATCGATAACCAATATATCGCTCGGTTCTCACGCGATGTTACAGTCACCGTAGCAGTCTCTGGGAATAAGAGTTCCAAGCTATAAATTTATCCTGCCACTTATAATGACTGACTTTTCATACGAATGCGAATAAGACGACTGCTACGCAAAAGAAGGGTAACCAAAATGGATTTGGTTACGGAATAAATGTTTCAGTTTACAGCTTCAGAACACAGGTTAATGTCGTATTTTTCCAAATTAGCGGTACGGTATAAAATGGCTATTGGTAGATCATATCAATAGTTTATGAGATCGACTCCTTTTTGAGTAGACAAAACCTCACCGTACTCGGTACGGTGGACACGAAGAATATTGTTAGAAGCCCTTGAAATTACAATCGGTAGGTCGCGCAAACAGATGTTTATTTCCAACATCGGATGGTAAAACATTATTATACAAATAAAATAAATACATTACCACTCTTGAACTGTCTCATTGCCAACTTAGGTATGTTACTATACTATTGTTTGGACAACACTTTGTAGAAATAACGGGTTTGAATATTCCAGGTGCGCGGAGCGACGCAATTCGCGTAAGACAGTAAAGGGACAGAGGATAATAAGTACAAATACTTATTGAAAGGGCTGATGAAGGTCACGAACTGAGAGGGGACTTAATAACAATAGCCGGTCGTGTTGCTATCGTTGGAATTGTGAAAGTGTGTTAGGGCGGTGAAAAACTACCAACAGGGGGCCGCTCTTGTCTCCACTAACTCTCAAGGGAGCAGTGTGGTCGAGAAAGCTCCAGATGCGGACAAAGAACTATGATCAGCTGAGGAAGTTTTAAAATTGTAGGGAATGGAATCAAGTCAAGACAATATTGATTACTTAATGTCTCATATGCTCGTTTGTCCTCTTTATTTGTTATGAGCAATTTTGAAATTGTTCCCCACTAGAAGTAAACTTATATTATTTATATAAATAAATATATATAACTACTTACCTTTACCTTAACTATCACCGCAAGCCACCTATGGAATTAAAGCCATCCATGCCATCCATTTAAAGTACATAAAGAATACATTTATTTCTTCAGAACAATATTAATACCGGCCGCTGCAGGTAATTTCTTGGAATCCTTACCCTTTTTTATTTCCATCATCTGTTCGTGAATGATATTCTATTATTGACTATTCACGTACAAGCACGTGTTCGAACTTGTGAAGCTACGGGAGTTTGTGGGAATGTTATTTGGAGAATACTTGAAATACAGTATCGTCAGTGTGTGTGTTACAGTTATTAATTAAAGTTGACTTAATTTATCGTGTGCTTATACATATTTAGTCTTATTAGATTACGGTTCCTTCATAATCTTACTTCGGAAAAAACTAAAGTATGAGACAAAATTATATATCGTATGTACTTTTATCTAACAATAGCACTAAAAGAATTTATCATTGAAATATTTTAATTACATGTTATGAATTTGTAGTCCTGGTTAATTGCACTCAATTTTGTATTACAGTTAGTATAAGGTAATTAAAATTTTAGAATTATCACAAATGGTTGTCGTACCCTTTTGCGTTATTCAATACAATTCCAAATAGTGTGCCCTAGACTTGGTTAATAAAGTGATTCTGTCTAAGATAAATAGCGTGGGAACTTTCTAACTAGTCAAACTTGTGAAGTAGGCAAAGCTCCACACTCGTGTATTAACTAGCCTCTTATTGAATGTCTGCATAATTTAATTTGTGGTACGCGTAGCAATATTGTTTATAATAGAAAAATAGTTTTTAGTATCATTTCCGTAGTTTCCGAGAAAAAAACAACAAATTTTCCTACGAACAAATTACCGACGAAGCCTAAAGAAAAATATTCAATATGAAGATTATTATTGGTTCGTCATCATGATTAATCGCCCATTTTCTATGCGTACCTACTGAGTTCGAAAATAAGATTACGGTATTTTCAGCCAAGTTAAAATCACTGCAGTATGTTATTACGTTGCCTAGAGATTAGTTAGTGCGATAACAGTAGTATGTTTATTGTGCAAAGCCGTGTTTAAATTTAAATTCGGATCATAACGCAAATCTTCTGATATCCGTTATTGGATTTCTTTAACCTTTTTACTATTACACTGTTGGACTTATGGATGTGGTCCGAATCAGAAAGTTTAACATCACGGTCTATACGCTGGCCGATTGCGGTTTGACCGGCTTCACGTACCTTAGAAAACATTGTAAAAAAATATGCGGAGTGCAAATTCCCTTACGATGTGCGTGATATTTATTCCTAAAACGCACGTTCGTATAATATTCTTAAAATTAAAGCTATCATTCGTACCAGGTTCTGAGGGAGGCTGAACTATTCAATTAATTGTGTTTTTGTTAATGTCGCTGCCGGGAATGAGTTTCGAAGGACTGTGGTGGAATACACTACTATTTTCTTGATTTTACTGTGAGCTAAACGTTTCGTGAGTGGAAATACATGTTTGAGGTTTATGCTTCACTAAATGTGTCTCGTGCGAAAATTCCCAATTTCCTCTCGTTACCTGTTAGTTTTTAAATACCTTACGTTCTAAATGGAATGTACACTACATTCCTAAATGAAATGTAGTGTTAGATACTTTTGGGTTTTTATAAATTTAAATAACCTGCTTCTAATGTTGAACGATGGCAGAATTACGAAACAGATTTATGAGGTACATAAGTGAGAATTATATAGTCAGAAGGCATAAAGCTTTAAGAGACGTACCCACTTAAGACGGCCAAATCAAGAGCACGTCTGATACTCTCAGCCTACTCCTATTAGAAATAATCATGTCTGTATGTGTATATTTGCTCTTCAGAGAGTTTGTAAAAGAAAAATTATTAGTACTTAAAAAGTGGTCAGAATATTGTCGCATATCTCAATTACATTGTCAGCTAACTGGCTCGGCTCGTCACCTCGTCTATGATGGTTAAAATGTTAGGCGTGTACTTTTTTAACAGGATTTGTAAACACATTAAATCTTTCTGGTAACTACAACTCATGATTCTTTCTAAGTTCAAATACAAATTATTAATATAAAAATGATTGGGTAAGGTAACTAAAAACATCCTTATCTAACAACAATTTTCTCTTTTGCCGCGCTTAATTAAATGTATGAATTGTCTTTCAGTCATAATTGATATTGTTTGCTTTGGTGAATAAATGAGCGGGTACTCAGTAATAGGGTCAACAACCGAACTCAGAAGCCCTCGCGACTTTTTCTAATATTGCCTTTTCATATACCTAAAACGTGATGAATGATTGAAGACTTTATAAATCTTTTTGTTTATCGTCGTTTTATATAAAATACAAATCTATTTATGACGTAGCTACAATTGAGTTGACACTCTAAAAACTCTTCGGAAAGCGATGAATCTTTTATGTAACAAAACTAACAGAAACGTTTGATTGAGACGAGATAATGGGAACAGAGTCCATCTACACTATGAGCATGAACACAAACAGTGGAGCAGAGCTTCGTTTTACCAGAAAAATGGAATCGCAACTTTTCGCGATTAAATTCTTTGAGAAAATTAATAATTCTCTCGTAATCCATATTATACATAGTTCATAGTATTGTTTATTATCAAGATATAAAATTTCAGGATTCTTCTGACCACACAAATGTATTGTGTAATTCATGCAAGTAAAGTTCCATGTAATTCATGCAGGTAAAAATTTTATTAAACAAGAATGTTCAATAATATACTCGTATCTACATGAGTGACATATTGTATGCCAAAGGTATACATGACCACCCAGTTAATACAGGAAATCGCATTACATTTGTTTATCCTAGTCTCGTTAAAGTTCTATTGAAAATGACGAAGAGAACTGAACCAAAATCTACTGTTAAGTATTTTCCATAAAATTTAAACAATCTTTAATTTGTGTAAATATTCTTTGGAATACTGTGAGAAAACAGAGTTTCGAAATTTCCACCATCACGTTTTCGGCGGTTTGCGTAGAACTTGTAATATTATATTATCGAGGACTCTAACGGTCCGTGATATTGTGTACCGCCGCGGTAAGTTCACTACGATGCTTCGTGTGAATTATAATATATACGAGTATATTGCACTCATGGGACGTGGTACGTGTTAATCCACGGCCCTTCGTGAATATCGGCGTAAAAATCAGAGTAAAAAAGTTGTGTCTACATATATAATTATTGTTTTCTATTTAAAACGTAGCTTTCCAAGAGAGGTGTAAGTTTCTTTTGACGACCAATACCAGCTATATCACAGTAAATAGCGTCATATATCGGTGCCTCTTTCCCTGACCATCATTGTACATTTATATAATCTTAGACGCAACTTAAAAGGCGAAAACAGATTGCTATTTATAGATTCAAAGAAAATATTTCGTCGCTCTACGACTTTTGGATGGGCTCTAATTATTTTTTCAACTCTCCTAAAAAAGGAAATTGTCACTATCTATATAGGTACCTCTCTGCCATTATGTATTAATACTAATGCTTTGATGTTTAAAAATAATATGAAGTATTTATTTCATCGACAATTTTAGTTACAAGTATTTTGTTTTCACAAATTAGTTTTATTGAAGTATGTGATATTAAAAAATATATTAAAAAATATATTAAGTGCGTAATTGATATTAAAATATTACTTGTTATTACGTAGCTCTTTTCTAAGCACTCGAAGGTCACCAAAAAGATTGAACGTTTGTTGCCCAATAACGTTAAATTAACGTTACAAACAAACGGAATCCACTCTTGCTCTATTTTTAACACAACACAAAAAACCTCCCACTGAGTATCTACCTATTGTCGTTATTAATTTATCAGGCATGACGTAAACTTCTTTTGTATAAATAATTTATTATTATGATTCATTTGTCGCATGTGAAATCACAAATGCAGCTATCATTTATGTATGCAAATACCAATGCTTTACGATCGGACAATGAAAACTGACGAAGCACGTCGATGCTAAAAGTTTAAATAATTAAGTTTTGTTTTATTTTCGTGTATTTATTTAAGGTACCTACAAATTTAAATGGTTCAAATGAAATCCAGTATGTGAAACAATATTAGTTGATCATGTTTTATTGAAGTCAGTTTCAGACGCACGGCTACTGCCAAGGATTTATTTCAATAGCCTATCGATTGTCTCTCTACGCCAACTTCCAAACTGCCGCGCAAGTTTGCAAATACTTCTACTCTCTTCATCAATAGAATACTTATAAAATAGTGCTCTTCCAATTAAAATTTTATTTATTTCAAAGATATTAATTAATATTAAGATAATAATTAGCGACTTCTCGGATGTACAAGTGTCCGTAACCGACGGGCCATATAATAAAAATAACTAAAAAAATTTTATCTAAACTGAATGGTGTGATATGAAAAAGTTTTCCAAAGTGTTATCCTAAGCCGCTTTTACTTGAATATTTTAAGATGTATTGTTAGCGAAATTGTTCTAACGTTCTAACGTAACAAAAATAGCAACGCATCAATATGCTAGACAAATAAAACGCTTTTTGCGGGGTGAAAGAATTCAGGACAAATGAGTTTCATTTACCTTTCCTCACTTCTGTTTACAAACATCAGTATAACTTAGAAGGCAAATTTAGAAAAACTAGATTTCTAGGATTCCAATCCCTTTCAGGGGTTAAAATTTAGATATGTCTGGTGGGTACTTGACTCAAATGATTTTAATTTATTGAAAACACTTATGTTTAAAAATAAATCATAAGTGAGAGTCGTACAATGTTGGTGACGAGAATGGAGCGTTCCCGCGGGAACGGCGGCTACCTCATATCACCGGAATTTAATAAATGTCAAAACATACGGTATTTTATGGAAATATTATATTTATTTGTGAAATTCCGTATTTGTTATATTAAAGAGGATAGGCGGAATTAAAAGGGAAACCAATATTGTTTCTGCGCATGTCAATATTTGTTATCATTTACAAGTTCCTAATGTACTTCCAACACCCAAGTGGATGCCAAAGACATCATAAAGTTAAAATGAACCTGTACGAGTATATATGGTTAAATTTGTAAAAATTAAATGATATTTAAATATCGTAGGTATGTTTAGAATTTTATTATTTTATTATCATTTATTCGAATTTTATCTTAAAAACTACCATTACTTGGCCTCCTAAGATATCTGCTGTGTTACGGATATTTGATGATCCTGTTAAGACTCAATGATGTTTGTCTTAAGCAGTAAACCGATGAAGAATTACAAATAAATATCTGTTGTATATAAACAAGTACCTAGTGTATACACATGTCTCAGTTAGTAAAGGTAATGATAAAAGCGCAATACTACAGTTTATCATTTCAACTTTTAGACATAAAAATTGCCTTAATTAATTTGCTTACATTCAATTTCAAGTAAATCTTAAGTAAATTAAGGACTTGGAAGATCTAAGACTCTTTTTGGTTTTCTTCAAAGTTTTACATTTGAAGTGGGCGAAGTAGCTAGAAAAAGAGTAGGTACCAGAAACGACAATTAATACATACTAACGAAAAGGTCACCTTTTAAAGCTGTATAATACATACAATCGGAGTAAGAAATTAAAAATATTAAGATCTTTACGTATTTTCAAAACAAACTGCCTAGAATTTGAAGTTGACATAAAAATATTCCGAGGCCCAAATTTTGTTTACCTAAATTGAATTATTCATTCGCTAAGAAAAATTAAAAACAACTTCTCAAAAACCATTTTTCTTTACCTACCGGTATGTCATTGAATATTTATTATACCTTTCACGTGGCCGTGTAATGTGGTTCGCGTTGACTGAATAATACAAAAAATATATTGAGAGTACCCAACATCACGTCATAACTCAACCCGATATCACGTAATAATTCAACGAAGTTTTTAAGTGGCTTTCGCTTCCAAAATTATGTCCTTTTTAAATGTTGGTCAAATAAAACAAATAAAAAGACGATCGCAATCATTACCGTAATGAATATTGCGTTACTTATATACTCCTACTGTCGTTATTTTGATTCATTATAAACAGTTTATTAAAATGAACATTTCTTTCAAACCATAAAAATAAATGCAGGTAATATTATAAAATTGCATGGCTGCTCATTTCCTGTCCTCTTGACTTCTAATTTAAAGTCAAAGATCCGTTTTACAAGATAATATAACCATTTCAATAAATGACTACGATTTGGCAAGCGTGATAATCACCCCATTTCGGTGCCGTAGTTACGCTCCCTTAAGCCTGGCTTAAGAAACAGGAGATTTTTCAAAGATACGAGTGAGAAAATCATATGCTATTATGCGAAGAGAACTAAATAAATTAGATGATAATTTTTTTGAAACACAAAAAACTTCTGCACGAGTTCGAGTTTACTTTATTGCGTAAACATCTTATTAAAACTTTTATGAGCTATAGGTATTATAAAAACTGGATCACTGGATATTGAGATTTATGATTTTTTGTAGCATTCTTTAACTTTCATGTAATTTTTGTAAATGTGGTTTTTACATATTTCCGTCTCTTAAGTATTTGAGTAGTTAGATATTGGCCAAACAAAATTTAGTCTATGACTATTTGTCATAAAAAGCAATAACTTGTTTTCATTTCAATATTCAAAACGAAGTGAAGAAATTCGTTTAATCGTCTTGGATTACATAGTCGATAAACTTTACAGTACCAAATTCAATAGCACATTTTAATAAAAGCTATTAGAGATTTCTCAATTTGGCCGATTGACTCGTGGAAAAGGGATTATGAAATTAAACATTAATGGAGCTATAATCATTTATATCCTCAAATTGACGAAACCGAACTCAATTACTTAAACACACATTTACGTGATCGAAACTCAATTTAGTAACAATACTAAACTTGCGCAATTAAAATGGCTGCAATTAATTAAAACAGTTTCAACAGGGATTTTTTCTAAAACGGGCGGACACTATGAATTACATTTTGGAGCAACCCTTTATGTGTCCCACTGCTGGACACGATAAGATAGAAGTGGATGTGGAATGAGAGATGGAAGACGTATTAACGTATTACGTGTGAGTGAAAGCGGAAACGATGTGAATTCACTTCACGTCGAAACCGCTGATGTGCACATCATTTTTATAGTTTTACAGTTTCTCTTTATAAGTTTCCATACATTTTTGACCGATAGTATTCTGTTTATGTAAATAATTATCTATACACTTTCGTTCTCCGCCAAAATTAGTCGGTAGAACATAAATATTTTGGCTCATATCGGTACTTTGTAATAAGGATGTAACGGAGTTTCGACTCCGATTCCGATAAGTCTGAACTTCCGATTGTTTTTACACCTTCGTTTCCGACTTCGGTTCCAAAACAATTAAATCGGAGGTTTCAATCGGAGGTCGTAGCATAGCAAACACGTTCATACAAACGATACGAACAGGTTCATACGTGTCGCCCCTCCCGCGTCCGGCATGCATTCTATCGTTGATTACATTATATTAATTAATTAATTGCCCGCCAATATTTGTCGTGTCCCCGAGGCTCGATAGCAAGCGAACAACTTTTTAGTTTTAGTGGCATAGGCTTAATCTATGTCTCATTAAGAAATAGATTGGACGGAGACAAAGCTTTAAAGATTTGTTTATCAAATGTAATTTACCAGTTTTAGAGTCAATTCATTTGATTTAAATTTTTTTTGTTGTTGAAACATATTATCAATTAATCAAACAATCCGTGTTAATTAATTTGAAAAAGAAATCTTTAAAAACGTTATTGAAATAAAATATGATTAAAATTATCAAACTGAAACTAAATACACTTTAAAATTATTACTACAAGTTTTTTTTTTAATTTACATTGCCACCACTTCTAATTCCTGACACTACCTCCGACTCCGACTCCGACTCCGATAAATCAAATTTAAAAACTCCGAATCCGACTTCGGTTCCGATAAAATTACCTCCGGTACATCCCTGCTTTGTAACTTTGTAACTTCAGAAACGCTTTTGTGCTCCAATGTCATTTCAAGTTCATTTAAAGGCTATTTCGATTATAACAAACAATTTAATTGTACAAACTTCTCCGAAAACTTTTCTGTTATAGATATATTTTGTATCGAGCGCAAATATTTTAATAGATGAGAAAATAAATTATTTGCGTAAATTCCAATTGTTATAACAATCTTTTTAAAAATTCAAACATAACATCAATGTTTAACCACCGTTATCACATTGTTTCTTTTTACATGCATATGTATGTACGTTGTCGAATGAACGTGCATCAACAACTTAACTTTATGGCCTGGAGCTTTCTGCTTGTTTTCGTAACCATAAGATTCTTCACAATAAAGTACATAGTTGTTTAGCGCATGAATGGCGAAAAAAAAATACCCCTATTATTTATTACATGTAATGAATATTTGATGTAACTTAAAACCCTATTTCGTTAATAAAAATTAAAATAAAAACAAAGATTCCAAGAACGTAAAAAAATATCAAAGATAGAAAAATTGTTTACATTTGAAATTATAACGAACTTGGTTCCGGTTTCAATAAAGACTACGGAATTGCTTGCGAACGGCTACCTAAAATAATAAAATAATGTTACAGTAAGGCTTTGAAAGAATTCTATCATTACGGAGCCGTGATTGTGAAATTTACATGAAATTAAAAATACAAAGCGTACACGTTTTGCTGTGAAAAGATTACTCATGTTGTTTATCTTTTACTTAGTAAAAACTAGTCAGTCAGTTTCGAAGTTCTGTTAAATTAGAGCTCAGAATAAACCAAATAACTTTTGTTACAGGTGCCAGCAGTCATTTGCACTTGGGAGTTTATCAGAGATTTGTTTCAAACGCTGCCGCATCGCAATTAAGATGTCAAACAAATCGCAGACTCTTTTGGACATATTCCAGGAGATTTTAGACGCATCTGGCAATTCATCGGATACTGAAAGCCTGAACGAAACGCAGATTCTGTCCGTGTTAAGAGCGACTAAGGGCAAAGATGGCGAAAATTTTGGATCCGTATTAGTTCAAGTTATGAGCAAACTTAATTTTTCCATAAAGTCAGACACTTGCACATATTGCGATGGAGAGTTCCGAGATGTCATCGAAGCCTACAACAGCATCCATGGATACGTCAGTTTACTGGTAAGATTCCGATGTATTTATTTTATGTTATAGAAAAAGTCACATCGGTTCACAGACACGATCCAACGAGATGTAAGGTAGACCTACTCTCGGCCACCATTAAAATTCAAGTTGATCAATTTTATCTGTCTATTATTATATCACTAACGTGACTTGGAGTAACTTTTTTACACTCGTGGTAATCAGCGGGAAATAGTACAATATAAAAACCGTATGGCAGCCCCGGACGTATTTATCAAATAAAAATTTTGACGTAATATGTAATACTGGGTACTAAACTGACAGTATTGCGTTGACTTTAAATATCGAACGAAAATGTTTGTTAATTTTTACTTCATTATTAAATAATGATCATTATAATATTAATAATATTATAATATTAATAATACGGTCCTATTGTTTTTTTATGACTAGCAACCGGCATGCTATGCTACGTACCTACATAAAAATTTGGTGATCAACCTATAGCTGTATTGGCATGACGTAACATAAGTGATGGCAGTATTTCAGGTTGTTTTTTGAAAAAGTAGCCTGAGTCCTTCCTCAAGTTTCAAAATATTACTGTACTTATCAAATTTTATCACAATCGGATCAGCGGTTTGACCATGACAGCAAAATAGACAGACAGAAAGAAATGCTTTGGCATTTATAATATTAGTATGGATGAAAGTATATTAATAAAATCAGAGTAGCAGATATCACACTCTATTATTGTCAATTGTGCATCTGTCGATCAGATTCTGACCCTTCGCGAGCACGGAGGTTGTTTTTGTCACGTTTCGATAGTTGGTGCTAATTATTTATTAGTACCCACGTGCTGAAAGTCGGCAACCTGAAAAAGATTCTCTGTAGGTGTGGTTAATCGTAGGACGATTAGTTACGTATAATAGGAGAAATACATAGATCGTATTGTTACTACTTAAGACTTTGAGTAGGTATATTGCAAAGGAAAATTTAGAATAATCGCTATTTAGTCAACAGCAAGCGATAAGCGATGATTTCGCTGAATATAGAAACATGACGTTCACAGAAGAGTAGCTTAAAGAACGATCATTGTTATCTAAAATATACGTAGAGCGTGCTATATGGCCTTTAGAATGTTCGCCCTTTATGATCAAATGAAAAGAAACGAATAGGAATGCGTACGGTTGAGTTACGCCTTAACTCGACACACACAACGGAGGGAGAGACGCGTGTCCACCGTTGCGGCATAAGAAACTCGCTAGAGGCCAACCAGCCACATTATATGTATAGAATCAGAAGCAATGTAGTCCATACTGTGTCACCATCTCTACTAGTTGGCGGTGGAAAAAGACTACACAGACATACGTGGGAGTGAATAGAGACTTATGTAACATTATGACTCAACATTTTGCCTTAAGAAAATTCGAATTGACGAGATGGAAACGGCGCGGTGGGTGTAATTTACCGTGTTTGCCCTTATCGGTCAATTTAGGCAGCGAGTCAACAGCCACAAAATGCGTAAATCCTGTCCACCTACCGACGCAGCCGTAAATTCACTTAGAACAAACTGGGATAGTAAGAGCTTAAATAGGTTTTGTCGTCCCCTTGCTCAAATTCATTGCGCGGGGATTCGAGCTGAAGCACTCAGCGGGCACTAAATGCGGCAAGATTTTGTTGCAAAAAAAATTGTTTCAACGCGTATTGTATGGAACACAAAGCATTGAAAAGATTCTTAGTAAATAATAATAAATTATATTCAATTCTCAATGTAAACCATCTATGTATAGGGTTGTATAAGTTTTATTCAATTTAAGTGTCACTGGTTTTTATTCCGTTTTCTTTAACAAAGGTGCTTTTAGGTGATCGGCTTTTACAAAATTATTTAAAGGTGTGTCTTTTAATTGTAATATGTTTAGAATGCATGTTCATCTCAATATAATCTAAAGATCAGGAAATGACATAATAAAATGATGGGAAAAATAAGTGTCGTATTACTACTGTACCAGCATCTTGTTGTAAGCAAGCGAATTTTAGAGTTAGCGAAATTTTCTGCATCATTTATTTGCATATGTTGTATTCAAGTTTTATTTATGTAGTATTTTATGTATTTTCCTATTTATGTAAGTTATATCGTAGTATTTATCTGGCTATTATTTATATCTGCCTATTTCTGTACAAAATCATGAAAAACATTGGTGTTAACGTGATTTATAACGACAAGTTAAGTTCCAAATATAGCACATCAACGTCAATACGAGTAATTCTTTTGGCGCTAACGTGCCCGTGCTCCTTAGCATATTATGTTATGCTTAACATGCGTTTGTTTCGGCTACGGTGGGCTGATTCTACATACATATATAGGTACTAGGTACCTACTGTGTTCACGACCACGTTCGACGCTCGAATTTTGACATTTAACTTTTAATTGCATATCGTGTCACGCCAGGTCCAAACAGGGTAGGCAAAAAGCACCGAGTGCCAAATATCTCTGTCCTTACAAACCTACCGTGCTTCATCTACTCGTACATTCATCAATCTCTTCATGCATACACGCCGGTTTCGGAGTTTATGCTTATTGATATTAGTTTAGGGCTTTATGGATATAAAAGCCTGTAGGTTATTAACAAGCTAACATAATTTCATAATCGTACATCTTAATCAATATATGACCTGTTGTTCTTGACAATAGGTAGTTACTTCACAAAAGGGTGATAAAATGCAAATGTTATCTTGTACGGTTAAAGTTAATTGAGTGCATGTAGTTCTGAATATTACTTTGGTGATATGGTTTTACCTTTAATTAAACATGCATGTTGAACACTGGTAACTTAGTGGTTTGAATGTAGTCGTCACCCACTCGCAGGTAGTCTGGGTTGAAATGCTGAATGCACCCCTAATAACAAACGTGCTTTTTGTAATTTAAAAAGTTGAATATCACTCGCAAATATAATGTAATCTATTTAAAAACGTATTGCATTACACACAAATTATGTTATCCTGACGGCCTGTACTAAACACCTATCATATCTAAAATAAGCTTACCAATGGGGCACAAGTTCAACCAAAGCATATCAAGATACCAAAAACCACGTAGTCTTTCTAAGGATATATGTATTATAGAAATAAGTCTTTTTCCTATCATATAACATACCCATAATAACGTTCGAAACATGTAATTAAGTATTGTATTTCAATTTCGAGTCGTCGAACCTCGAAATGAAGCAATAATCCTGTGAGAAATATCTCATGGCTGTACATGTGATTATTAGGTGTTCGGTAAATGTATCTGGCTATTTGTAATAAACAACCTATTTCTGTTTGTATATTTAGAAGTAAAATGAATATCCCATCCTCAGGCAATGTTTATGTTTTAGTCGTATTATTAATATCTTGGATTTCGTTTATGTTTCAATGTTGATTGAGTTACATATAATATATTATTATTAGAATATGTCGCACGTAAAAGTAAGCTTAAAGTGTCACGTACGTATCGTCGAAATTGCGTTTACGTCATATTAATTTATAGAATAAATACTATCGTCCATCTAAAGCAAATTTATTACTTGTCGTTACATTGATATTGACCTATGAAGTAACATTATACATATGTGAAGTATATTTTCAGCGATTTGAATTTTAAATTAATGTCATATTCCAGTGCCATAGATAAATTAAGGGTTCTACTTTCTACGTGATGGAATGGACACAGCTGCTTTTCCGCAGATTATATATGGATATGCATTGAAATTTTCGTATGTCCGCTCCATGTACATACACTGTTTATACTTTGAAACAGCAATCGGATTCAAAATTTAATTTCTTTTTTTTTAAGTAGATACATACTTGACTACATAATGGTAGATATTATATAAATTGTTGTGCCTTAATAGTCAATTAGAAAAGAAAAAAAACTTTACGTGAATATGCTTTACTATTTTCTAAGGGCACCTACGCATTATGCGGTTAGCCGGACAGCTGACCGCATTCCGGCCAGCAACCGTAGGACGCGGTTTCGCTTCCGGTTAACCGGGTAGCGGATAGCCGTAACTACAACCGGAGTGTGCGTTTAGAAACCGTCGTGATTTGCGGTTGGGTCGACTCATTTGCAAGATGAACATCGAAGAAGTCGCAGCTATTTATTATATTTACTCGCGTTATATAAAGAAAAAGAGACTGAAAAAAAGTAGGAAAATAAGAAAAAAGTAAGAAAGTAAGAAAAACGTAAGTTTTATTCGAATATTCTGCGGTATTTGTATTCCAGATTGCTGGCCTCTCTTGTATCTCAATTATAAATTTTTCTGTATCGAAATCCATAATTAAATATCACTAAAATGCACTAGCGTCGGTGAACACGTTTATCGTTAATGGCGGGCAACCGCAAACTAGCACTAGCCGCGTAGTGTATGGCAACCGTCTGTCGGGCCGCAGTGCTCAGAGCGACCGGAGCGGTCGGCCAGCAGCCGCATCGCAGTGCGAATAAAAACTACTTTCTCGTACAAATTTTTGACTGCGGTCAGCCGCACGGCTGGCCGCAGTCCGGCTAACCGCATAATGCGTTATAGTATGGCAACTGGTATATAATAATCAAGTAAAACAATATTGTCAATACTCTACAATCACAGCAGTTAGTCATACTGTACAGGATCATATTTTCTACAATCTATCGTGTCACATTCCTACGCTTGTAAAACTGGTCGTTCGTTCTTTCCCTCCAAGTTTTGGTTAGTTGATGCATAGCCAGTGCCTCCTCTCTGCAGAGGGATAATGTCCTTTTCCTTAAGCTTGTCACCTGTGAGTGGATGGAGCCAGTCCTTTTTGATAATTTTCTCCACACATTCCATTGTTATTACATGTCCTGTTGTTCTGGAAATGTTAATAAAAATTATACCATGAGTAGAGAACATTTCCATACAAAGCATTGAAAATACACTTAGGATGTAAGTCTATTAAATATAGCTACAGTACAAATACTGTGAGTTATTATAACCAGACCATTAATATAATTATTATGAATTTGGCCATTACCTTGACCCCTAATTATGCATGGGTCATCACAAAAACATCTTAAGAGAGTTTTGCATACTCAGTTGCATTGGCTTTTTCAATTTTATTTTCACTATCACAGTGAGTAAAATATATAATCTCAAAACATATTAAATTCAGAGATTCAAATGCTCGATTCTAGAATGTGAGGCTAAGTTATCCTGTTCCAGTATTTTTAAAAATCATATATAGCATCAACAGTTAAATACCTTTTAAATATAAAGGTTAGGGTAGAAAATGTATGTAGTATGCCTGGGACAGTTGTGGTGTCCTTATAGTGTTGTATAGTCTGTATCATGAAGCAGTGATTATAGAACACTTTGTTTCAGTCTGAAGCCCAGCACATGTATAGTAAAGTCTACCATCTCAAGAGTAGCAACACACGTGCTTCTTGACATTTAAAACTTAACTTGTTAGAGCTTTCCAAATATGAAGTGATTAAGAATTTATAATGCAAGCATGCTACAGCACAGGCCACATCCTCACTTCACTCACTCCATCAGGCAAGAATGTGGCCAAATGCTAGACTGTTACAAATGAAAAATATATAAAATAGGTGTAGCAGTGGTACATCCCTGGTTTAACATAAAAACCAAATGTTTAAAATAAAAGTTTAAACCAAAAACCAAAGTTAAAAACCAAATGTTAAAAAAAGTAGTACTTGATTACTGCACAAGGTACTGCATTGCTCAGTATGTCATGTGTGACAGGACACATGTATCTGTTTTCTTTAGCTATTAATGATTTCTTGTCGTCCGGATCATTTACTAGTGTCCATTTCAAGTCAATGAGATCTTTCATTTTCAGTGGTTTCCCGCTTATTGGACAATACACTGTGGGATCAGGCTTTTGTACTTTCGAAATCTTTGCATCTGGTAACTGTGATGGCACCCAGAAACTTGGCAACTCTTTATCCTTTCCATTAGCTAAATTTGAAACAGAAGTTGACGAACCACTTCCAGATGATTTAACAGCATTAGATATATTTTTTTCTCTGTTCATAAATTTAATCAAGGATGCTTCCTTTTCAGCTGCTGCGAGCTCCTTGAGTTCATTTTCGTCTTTTTTTAATTGCTTCTCATAATGTTTAAATTTTCTGTTGTATTCATTCTTTTTCGTAATGACGTATTCCAAAATAGCTTCCTTATCAAACAAATATCCGTCTTTAGTAACCACTGGATTTCTACACGGCTGTAATGTCAAGCTACAACAATCAAAGTTTTTTACAGAATCTTTACCTACTCTCTCACTTTGAGTTCCATACCCTGACGCTGAGGCGTCTTTTTTCTTTTCGTGGTACGTATACACAGCACCTGCTGTACAATTTCTAGCATGACGAGTCATAATGTTTTGACTCCTCTATCGCATTGGGTCTTCTGTAAAGTTAGAGGTAGTTTGTATTTTTATAAATAAATAAATAATCAGTAAGTATTTTGATTGTGGTTGAGATAAAATCATACATGCCAAAAACAGCCGCTATATATCGGAAAATAAGTAACTATGACAACAGCCTCTTTGACAACAGCTTTGAGAAAAGAAAAATCGATAACAAATCAAATCCTCAAACAGATTATACACTTGCATTACACTGATACTGATAGCATAGACCTAAACACATAAGAGAATGCCTTTGGCATTATGTTTGCCCTTGTACTTCTAATTTTAAGTACAAAATTGTAAATAGAAATAAAATAATCATATCCTAAATCCTAACCTAATATATAAAGTACTGTACCTACACAACTCACAGCTGTCTCCACGATGCAATGTGGCACGATGTAATGTGTGAATTGCCCTATTTGATATTTGATTATGATATCGTTGTTACATTATGTGCATTGAATACTGGTAATACTGGAAAAACGTCAGTGTCGTTGGTCGTCGGTGATAATAATAACGATAATCATAATCATTATCGTATGATGTGTCGTGTCTTGAATTTAATTTATATGTTATTGTTTGTACCTACTTAATACGATACAGTCGTGTTCTTGTGATAATTTATGTCTTATAAATTAAACTGCATTATTATTACTTGTAAATTTATTTGTCAATTAGTTTCTGCGTTGTACCGAGAATAAATACGTTTGAGTGTAAAACATTATTATTTTTTTTACTGTTCTGACGGTGCATGCAAGTACAATAATGAACTTGTCGTTTGCTGGTTGTGGTTTTCTTGGCATTTACCATGTTGGTGTTGCTGTTTGTTTTAAAAAATATGCTCCACATTTATTGCTTGGGAAAATATCTGGAGCCTCGTTTGGAGCAATCTCCGCATGTTGTCTTCTTTGTGACGTACCAATAGGTAAGCGTATTTCAATTCTTCGTTATTTAAAAATATACCAGAATCAGATTAAGACTAACACTTTTTAAGTCCCACTGATACAGATGGTTCCCTCGCGCAAATGTTATTATTCCAATTTATATATTTCAACCAGTCTAACATGGGCAAAAAATCTATTATTCTATGTTTTATGCAGGTAAACACTAATTAAATACGTCCAAGCAAATTAAACAAGAGCAATTTAAGCAATGTACGAATTATTTCAAATAATTTTAATTACATAGACATCTGGTCCCTTTAAGATTACCCCCGCTATGTAGTAAAATATTTTAGTAGGTCTATCATTTTTGTTCATATGGAAGTAATCATGGGTTATTAACAGGACTATTCACAAAAATTACTATATGTGGAAGAAAGAAATTACTATTTCTATTTGTATTTATTTGTATTATTTGCAGTTTATAAAATTGTAACTGTCGTGGTGCAAGGTTATTATATATTTAACAATATAAATAATTATTAATGTAATACAAATGAAACTTCAAAGGAACACAAGAGGAACAATCCTCTTTGCCACTGCTTATAGATATTTGTACTATTTGAGACAATCATTCACCGTTTGCCATTTCTATAAAGCAATGAACTACTTGAAAAGCTTTGAATTTCATTAGATCATTGACCTTTTAAATAAACACAGATTATCATCTTCTTGTGGACCTAACTAACCCATTACTGGTGACTTTATTTGTAAGTTGTGATAAGTGATTCTCTTGAAGTATGATAAATATAATCATAGAAAATATAATTACTTACTTAGGTCAAGTAGAATTGTATATTGATAAATTATTGCAGTAATAGCTACATTTGTAAATATGCGAAATTAATATGCCTAATATTTCTTATGTTATAAAAACTGTTATACTATGAATTTAGTCTTACACATCTTCAAATACAAAATATTTTTAGGTGAAATCACTAGTGATGTGCTCAGTGTAGTCAGCCAAGCAAGGGCAGGTTCCTTAGGCCCTTTTAGTCCCTCATTCAACATACAAAATGTCCTTCTGGAAGGCATGCACAAGTATCTTCCACACGATGTTCATAAGATAGTCAGCGGGAAGCTCCACATATCGCTGACAAGGGTTTATGATGGACAGAATGTTATAGTGTCTGAATTTGCAACTAGAGAAGATCTCCTCCAGGTTAGTGTTGAAACTCCTCACATATTTTTAAATGGTAATTGCAATATTCAAACCAATACCAGTGCAGATGACTTACACACTAGTTATATTAATATCTATCACTGCTCTTGACCAAACCAGTGCCTAATAGGATTGTTCAGCAGCAGTTCAAAATTTTTATGATGTGGTATTAAGGTTGTACAGTATTGAAGTAGAATAAAAAGTTACACTCACCACAGATTTATATCCATTTGATGGTTAAACAAAGAGAAGATAGCTAAAAAGCGAAGGTCTGAGAAACTGATGCATTTTAATAAAAAATTGAGAATAACATTGCATAGAGGTGGTTGATACTGTCGAAGAGAGAATTAAGCCAATGAGTGAAGGGACTAGTAGCACCTAGGCGCTTAAAGAAAAAATAAATGAAGCCCTTATAGCCCTTCTGTGTGAGGGTAATAATTTTATGTTTCTACAGTTTGAGGCCGTATTAGATCTACCTGAATCATATCGTATAATTTTGCATATGATACATTCTGTGTTCATACTGAGAAGTAAAAGTAATAGTAATATCTGGAGAAGGGCTTGAATAAGAGTAGTAGTATTCACAGCTTTATTTTAAACGTTATCTATAATTCACATAGAAATGCATCAATTTTACGCTCGCTGTTATGTTGATTTATCAACAAACAAAGGATTTTATTGGCGGTTAAAACAACGATCTTCATTACATTTCAATGACTCACTTATATTATATTGAGGCATATCAGTTCCAAAGATCAGAAGATTGTTTTGATCGACTTAATTTAGTTGTAGTTCTGACCATGCATTCTAGTAATTGATGCTACATTATTTATGACTGTAAATTGTGCTACATAATTCCTGCACTTTGAACGATGCTATAATACACTTGTCTATTTACAGTCAATAATGCTAACATTTAAAGGATAATAACAGAATAAATCCATTAACTGCTAAACTGCTAATCCTGTGATATTAAACCAGGCACTGTTAGCATCGTGCTTCGTGCCAGTGTTCTCGGGCCTGCTGCCGCCCCGGTTTCATGGCATCAGGTACATGGACGGCGGCTTCAGCGACAACTTGCCCGTGTTGGACGAGAACACGATCACGGTCAGCCCGTTTTGTGGCGAGAGCGATATCTGCCCCAGGGATCTCAGTTCACAATTGTTTCATGTGAGTATTTCAAATTCATACGATTTTATTTTAATTAATTGCTAATCCGACTTTTAAATTAACGCATTTTTTGTGCATTTGATGTTATTCACATATTAATCTTTAGATATATGTGGATTTCTAAGTAATAACCGTTTTTATATCACTCAAAATTAAAAGCTGCCGTAATTTGGTTTATTAAAATAATTAAGGATTATTAAAAATACGTGATTGAGTAATCTAAGCGATGTTTTACTTACATTAATTAATTACATGGCAGAATATTCTGTAGAATTTTTTTTAACTCTCAACAGGTGAACTTAGCGAATACAAGCATAGAATTATCCAAGCAGAACATTGATCGTTTTGCGCGTATTTTGTTCCCACCAAAACCGGAAGTTCTCAGCAATATGTGCAAGCAAGGTTTCGACGATGCCTTGCGTTTTCTACATAGAAATAACCTGATCTCGTGTACTCGGTGTCTAGCGGTGCAGACCACTTTCCAACTGCAAGATGTGCTAGATGATACAACGTACGAATACGATCCCGACTGTGAGGAATGTAAAACTCACAGACAGGTACGGACTTGTAAAACTGATTTTAATATGTTCTTTTTAGTAGGTAGGTACTTGGCAGAAATTCGTATATGTTCAATGATATCGAGTATATTTGTTTACTTAACTATAGCCAAGAATCGTGTTCAGCCAGTGCCTACAATAAATAATTGCTTATAAAGGAATTGGTAGTAGCGAAAGTATGTAGGTATGTATCGTGAAATGCAGCTAGTTCTAGTTCTTGATAACATGATACCCACTATTAAAACGATGACTCTAAAATCAATAGAATTTAGTACCTAAGTGTTTACTATTTTTCTAGACGTAATATTGATAATTGTAATAATGCCTTATAGCCTATAGGGTACAGGGTACTTTTGCAACATCAGTAGCAGTAATAAATTAATAGTTGCGTTAATTTTAACTGAAATTTAAAAAAGCAACGACGCTAAGAGAACTGTTCAATTGTTTAAGGACGCTCTCGTAGACGACCTCCCAGACACGGTGATGACTATATTCCAAAACGCTATCGACTCTGCCAACACGGGCATTGTGAACTGGGTGATGAGGCAGCGCGGAATGAGATGCGTGTCGTTGCTGACGCTGCCCTACAGAATACCGGCCGACATTATGTATGCAACATTCACTAAGTGAGTGGACTTTTCATCGCCTTTCTTTTAGTATACAAATTAAGGGAATATTTTGGCACTTTTTTAAAGACATTTCGCTCTACTAAAAATTCTTGTTTTTACTCATACGTACGTGGAACGTAAATACGTAAGTAGCTATACTTCTTCGGCATAAATAAAGTAGTCATTAAATAAATGAATATTCATTAATTTTATATAACTAACACATCAGTCTCACAACAGAGCGCAATCAGAAAAGTGAAGTGGCTAATTTCCGTAATGTATAACAGATTTTCCTGACTTTTATGATTACGTCTTTTTAGGTTTTAAATTTTTTCTACCGTGCCTAAATCATGGTGTCATAGCTTCTATAATTCCGTGCATTGAATATCTTCTCAAAGTAGGTTCAGTTGTACAGAAGATTACCCTGGATAAACAAAAATATAGACGAAAATTTTAATACTGTAGTATGGGTTTTAATATCGTACTCTTAATTATATGAACAAGACATTTCGGTTTTAATTCTTTAGATTACTTCACACCTTCAGTGTATACAGCATAGAATATCCTATTGACAATATAAAATAATACTATAAACTTGAAGCTAGTATTTAGAATAATAGAATTTCCTTTGTTATTAGTCGTCTCTCTGCAAGGTTACGATACGAACATGATACACTCACCATACAGACTCAGCGCCAACCGAAATAAATTCTGAGAATGCACTGGGAACAATTGTTACCAATATCAATATATTGGTAACCATTATAAATTAACCAGAAGAAATTAAATGAACCAAAGTCGAAAAATCAATTTCAATGTAATCAATGAAGTATGTTTATTGCCCGCGGCGTGTGAAAGTACATTTGCGTCAAATAGCCGCAAGTGGATCTTTGTTTGCCAACCATATCTCTAACGCGATAGGTACTCGAATACTTACATTTTAAGAGCGTTATGTTAACAATAATTTCGATAAGAGTAGTCATGATAACTGACCCTACCGATTAATTGTCTATGTACGAAAAAATTTAACAAACTAATAATAGAAATGGCGCAAATTTTATAATTAGGTAATATTCTGAGTATTAAAATATTTTTATTTCAAACCTCATTCTATGGATTCTACATTTATCATAATATACCTAAGAAAAATCTCCATTGTAATCTCGGCAGTTTTTGCTTTGTGATGTTTTGATTATGAAGTTATTGTTCTATAATATGTTATGTTATGTCTATGTTAGATAATTTAATTCTCTTTACTTTCTGCAATTCAGTTAAATTTATACAACAATATAGCTTCAAATCAAAATTTATGATAAATTAATTTACACCATATAACCTAAAACTTTGATTCAATATTAACTTTGTTCAAAGTTCTATTACAATAACGTAATAATACGCACAACGATAACAATGTTACGTCAATTACTATCAAACTCGTTCGCATTGCTGTTGATTTAATGCTTCGAATGGCACAAAACTCTCGTTTTCTATACTTAAGTGGGTCAGGGTCTTCTGTTTATGAAATATTTGACCGGTCTATTTCTATTATCGTTGCGCGCATCACAATAATATTAGCAGGAACGTTCAAAATCATATTTACATGGTAATTAGATATTTGTCAATTCTATTTGTCCATTAACTGCTCTTTGCATGTATATGCACATCAGTTGAATGTAGTGGAAGTTCGTCAGATCAGTAACGATGGATATACTTGGCACTTTGTGCTCTCAGCCTACCCGGTTTGAGACCTGGCGTGACTGTATAGAAATTCGTTTCTGTCTAGAACACTACCTTTTATGTAACCCAATTTTTCCTTCATAGACATGATAGAAATAGCAAGAGTGATTTTAGGCACCGGTAGATATATTATGTTTATACATACACACATACTCGTACATACATTTCAATAACCATTTGCAATTAATTTATTTGATTAGCCCTTTAATGTGGTATTCAGTGTTTATTTATATAGTTAGTGTTTATAGTAATAGTTCTCTAATATACTTACAAATTTCATCGCTTTTTTAGTTATCTCGGTGGTAAGGTAGAAAGGCATGCTGTGCAATACACAGTGGTTGGGAATGTGCACGTGCTTAGGAAGAGGTGTGTCCGACACAACAACACTATCACTAGGCAAGTTTTGCATCGTTTTTAGATCAGCCGGTGGTGGTGCAATCTGGTGGATCGCTGATTTTATGTGTTGTTTTTAACGTTTTCCATTGCTCTCTTGTCATTTAGCTAGTGTGTCATTAACCCTCTTTAGTTCAGCAATATTTAATTCACTGAAACTAAAAGTATTTACTAACATTAACCATACACGTGTCTATATGCTTAATTAATTTTTATTGTCTTATTTAATTTCTAAAAATTGTCAGTTATATCGTTCTTGCGCTCTTCGTTTTATTACAATATTGATAATATTCTAGATTATTTTTTGATTAATAAAACAATTGTTGCTTGTCGATTCATACTTCCGTATTAAATCGAAACACTACAAATAACAAACTTACGCAACCGTTCATTGATTACACTCGAATCCATTGTTTGCGTTCGTTGGGTCAAGGTTTTGACGTAATACAAAATTGTGCTCTGTTTTTTGTTTTGTAATGTGATTTTTCTTTTGATGTTAAGTCTTTGTTTTTAAAGAGTAGATTATTAAAATGTAAATATTAAACAAAGTCCGCTCTGAAGGAACCATTTTAGACTTCATACAGATGGTTAATAATTTCTTAGCATTATTGTGTATCGTGAATTTAAATGAAATGAGTATTCTAACGCACTTTTTTACTTTAATATTTTTCATATCTATACTTCTTAATATTATAAGTTGAAGAGTTTGTTTGGTTGCACGCGCTAATCTAAGAAACTACTGGTTCGAATTGAAAAATTATTTTTGTGTTGAATAGCTCATTTATTGAGGATGGCTATACAGGTTATGTAACATCACGCTATGACTAATAGAAGTGGAGCAGCAATGACAAATGTTGCAAAAACGGGAAAATATTGATTACTACGCGGGCGAAGCTGCGGGCACAGCTAGTAAAATTATAAAACTGAGCTATGTATGTATATTTCAGTAGCCTCGAGCGTATCGCTGTAAGCCACAATGTAGTCGTAGCTTCGCTCGATAACGTATCCTTTGCCAACGCGCTATTGTTTCCTGTATTTTTTAATATCACAGTAATTACAATAATGACACTATTTATCTATTATATCGTCATATATAACTATTATATCCCGAATTTGAAACACAGTGTGTAATCAACGATCCCTGCCTTTTTATAGGTACATATTTGTACACTATTTGGCATCTCGGATGTTTGATTCTTGACTTTTAATGTAGGTAGCTACTAGCGTCGCTTGAAATCCTGACGTTGTTATTGCTAATACTGTAATCTTTTGTTAGTATTTTGCTTTTTAAAAAACAAAAGGAAAAACTTTCTAAATATAATCACAGTACCGGTAAACACGCCTGCACTTCGAAAACATAATTTTTTTACCACATTATTTAACCTATATGTTACATGTTTGCAAAAAGTTGTCTACATTTTACTGTGTATTTTTAACGTGATCCCGAATTGTTTCTGTGACGGTTCTTCACTCGAAATAAGTCCTGTTTAACGCCGTTTTTATTAAACTATAGGTACCTAAAAGGTTATACGGATGTTTTATATTTAATAAATGTGTCATTATCAAGATTAATCTCAGTTTCATATGCGCGGTTAAGAATGTAATGTGAGATCTGTAAAGACGACTTGGGTATTTCCTTAAATCTTATCTTTGCGAAAGAAGGCAGGTGTCAAGCATTAGAACAATAAAAGACTTGGAAGAAAAAGTGTGCGCTTGTGCCGTCCATAAAAGCAATTGCAGGAATGGTAGTTGATATTTAGTATATACCGGCGGTCGCGGTGACCATTACCTCTGCCGTCGTCTCTATGTGCACATTCACTGTGTATTTCCATGGAACAATGTCTCAAAGTGTTGAAACGTAACTACATGTACATAATATATAACACCTCTTTGTACATATCTTGTGCAATATTTTGTACAACTGTTCGTGCTTGTAATTAGATTTCCACGAACAATTTCACATCCTTTTGTGAAACAGTAATTTAAACGGAGTTCTTATCCGTTATTGAAGTTAATAGTATGTAGGTTTAAAATTTCATTGCATTTATCGTTCTTTCATTACATTAATTTATATTTTTATAAATATGAAGTATTTTAGCGATTTTATTATAGTAATCTATCTGTTGTGAATGTCTGCTATAAATATTATTGTACGGTATGCTAAATAAAATCATAGGTATTTTGTTCGTTTTCACATTATGAATTGAATCATACTGTTTGTGCTAACAACATCATCATAATTTCTGTTACATATTTCATTTGTATTACTTTATAAGTAGGTACATTGTATCGCCTATTTGTAAGATCTGTAAAATTATGGGATTTCGATACAATTACTACATAGTAACAATTATATTCCTAAATTTTTGAAAAGTATTACACATATAAAGGAAAATAATATTAACATTGCATCATTGCGTTTGAATCAAATTCCGTATAATAATGACATCTATACCTCAACTCGCGACTACTTTTTACTGGAGATAGAAAGTGCCTACAACAACATTCCACCGATGTACCAGCTACAGTCCCTGTTTCGTAGGTATCAGATCGTAAAGAGAACTATTTCTTCGTCAGATTCGTAACATGCACACCGAAGATGAGCAGATCGTTGTGGCGCCTCAGTTGGCAACTGTTGAGGCAATTGCACGCGTTCCTGTACGCAACTCACGACGCCTCCGAAGCCGCCCGAGCATTCTACAAGCTCAGCCTGGATCACAGAGACGACCACAAACTGGATAGAAGGTAAACAAAGCTGTGCGATAACATTAATATTGTATCATGTTACGAATATTCATTGAAATGATTTTAATTTAATTGAATATTAGCTATACTGTAATTATTACGGGAATTTTAGTGCCTTGATACCAGCTAGATAAAGACTACATACATACAGACAGCATGGAAGTTAAGTAATGGAGTGCCATTGCTTCAAGTTTCTTTACGTTAGAACTTTATATTTAGAGTAGGTATTTAGACTCATTGAAACAAACTTTAACGTTAAAATTTTTATTCATGGTATTATACATGTTCTGGTGACTTGAATTATATTTGGCGACTGGTCCTGTGGTCAGTGACTTTGACTATTGAGCCATGGGTCAATTGGAACCCAGAATAAATATATGTATGTGTGATGAGTGCGAGTGCTTGTCTGAGAGTAAACTTATCTGTACTTCTTATAAAATTGTAAGTGTATCTAGATACATATGTAACTACATAGTTTATCTGCTATTTAGTTAAAATAATTTATACGCCATGTAGTTTGGGATCAGATGACCTTGTATGAGGAGGTTATAAATAAGATAAAAATATATTATATTTTTAGTAAAAAAATATTTTTTCTATATAAAATATAAAGCGTGATGCGTTCGTTGTATGTATGCCGAATTCAATTACAGCGCGATAATAAATAAGGGATAATCAGTATCAAAATGTCCACTATACTTTGATAATAAATTTAATTATAGCTGCTATTGGTATCATCTAAGTCGTTACCACTATCGAAGAATGTACGCGGCAAATCCTCAGATATGAGAAAGTATAGTGGCGTGATCGATCTGCCATCCTTTTCGCACTCTCTCTCATATATAGTACATACATATACATAGCTACATATTATTTCTTATGGAAAGGCAGAGTCGGTCGTACTTAACAAACATTAAGGTCCTAGAATATAATCTTAACCGGTTCAGACAAACTTAGCTCTTACAGACATCAATTATTGTTTTGTCATCAAAAAACCTTACCTCTAAATGTTTATTACACTAAAATGCACAAGAACAAAAGAATATTTAAATTCTCGTCGAAATATATCTATGGAAAACTACGTTAAAGATTAAATAATAAAATCAAATAATTTCATACTACAATCTATTGTTCATTAAATATAACAAAAGGCGTGGGATCTTTTCATTCATATTAAATGTAATTAAATGTGCGTCATAGCTAACGTCAATAAGATGTACTAGTGAGTACCTGTATTCTTATAGAATAAATATAATAAAAAAAATGGTGCTCGATATATGTATAGTATGTACTTACAAAAAAGATGGCATAAAGCACCACACGCTTCAAATGAGTTGGTTACATGCCAACAGACATACAGGTGAAACTAATGTAAAGCCTGTAAAAATCAATCTAATCTTGCCGTGACCTTCACGGTCGCTAGCCTATCGACGGAAAATGCATTTGTTGTTCGTGTAATCATTATGTTTGATCTGGACTGATTTTATTAAAATGAAACATTTATTAAAGAGTACAATATGCGTTAGTATTTGCCATTTGCCTCCTGCTGTGACGTAGAACTTTCGACCACAGTTGCAGTAGCTCCAGAGTGCAGTGATTAGGTATTTTTTCATTGGGCAAGTCTGATGGAAAATGCGTCCGTAGATGGCATGAACACTGAAAACGTTTGATAACTGTAACCCACCCAACAGGCGACGTGCTGAGTTTCTGCGATGATTTTTGGGTGGGCTAAAGTTCGATTTATAAAACGTTTTGTTATTTCTAAGAAGCCGGCTGAATTTTCAATGTACAAATGTCTTAATAACTTTTTTTAATGTTCCACTTTTAGACGCGGGTATCTTTTATATTCCATAATATATATGTATTATATAACAACAATAGAATCGATATCCATGTGAAATACAAATATTATTTTATTGTTTAATCAACTGCATCGATAAGTTAATTAAACAATATATACAACATATATGTAAGAGCAACAATGTCATGCCTCGATTACAGTACCCGTGTTCGGTTCTTGTGTAGGTACAGTACAATTAAAATGCTCTTATCGCGCCAATATCATCATGTATATCATATCGCAATGTTAGCCAGAACGAAGTCCGAAACGGACCTTTCCTTTGTGACATTGAAAATTCAATCTTATCTACATATATCATCACACGATCCATGGTCGAAGACCTTCAATAACCTACGTTATCAATTAATCCACAAAGTCAACAGCATGTAAGCTTCTCCATCCACCTTCTTGCTTCTTGTTTCTTAGAATGTAGACTTGTATATCGGCCTCCGGAACTAATTCGGGACTTACAATTGAAATCTGAATACATCAGTACCTATTATTTATTACTGAGGCCTGTTCAGGTACATTATATGTACATGTTATTCGCTAACGCTGTGGTTAGCGAACAAACCGAGCGATTGTTCTATGATGTTTCGCTATCCGGAGACAACAGTTCAGCCTAGATTAGTAAAAATATTTAACATATAATTAAATAATCTCTTTTGATAACTCCTGTTCAAGTATAAAGATCTAGATAAATTCCATTTGTGTGCTGATAACATACTGGTTGATATTGTATACAACTAATTTTCATAGTTCGTTACTGCATGTCCCGCCCTTGTACTACTACTAACAAGTTTATGGAAAATAAAAAGTTTAAAAAAAATGTTACTAAACAATAAATAAAATTTCAAGGTAAATTTATAGACCTACAAACCAGTCTCTTCGATTTTTTTACGCATAAACGTTTGCAAAGATAAATACGTTACTTTAATTACTTATATTTGAAGTTCTGATAAAATGTCCTATTTCCCAGGTCCCCGTCACGGCCATTACCCAATATTTAGTAAAATACCGTCGTATTGTAAAGTCTTTGAACAATGATACATTTTAAATAGTTATGTTATGTTCATTTTAAATGTTAATTACAACGAATTCACGACTTTTCGCCAGAATAACAATAGTGAATTTCTTAATACTCTTTTCGGCAATGCATGTTTATCTGTGGCGCAGGAAAAAGACTATTGCCTGTAGTCTTTTTAACGTACTGCCTGTAGTCTTTTTAACGTACTGCCTGTAGTGGCTTTTTAACGTAGAATCCAGCTCGCTTCCATTTTCCTCCCTATTTGCGAATTGAATGTAACAAGTAATAGCAGTGAATTAGTAGGCAGAGGGTTGGATTAGAAATATCATTTCAATTATCTCGCACAAAGAACGTATTTTTACCGTTGTTTCAGCAAATACGAAAATATGTGTCAACAGGTATATTGTTTACTTTCACAGATAAAAGCAGACCTTGAAAAGAATTAGAAAAGATTAAATAATATCCGCATCATTGGCTTAATCGTTTTTACGCAACAAACGTTTTTTATTTATTGCGTCTTAATAATAAAATTGGCACGTAATATTTTATCCTAATACAACAGTAATAAATTGGTATTGTATTGTTTTTGAGTTAGTTTATTCGACTTCACACTGATTAAGGACATTCAAAAAGAAAGAGCCTGATATTATTTAGTTTAGTTTAGAATTGAAGAGCATCTGTGCAAAACTAACGAAAATTGCGTAGTAAGTACCGCTGAAAATTTAAATAAGTAACTTCTTTTTCCTTCAGTTACTTTGTTTACCGCTGTTATTTATCATAATGTTATCTCATTCAGTGGTTGATATGTATTCAATAAAATAGTTTTGGTTGAATGTCTGAATGTTCTCTATGTTTTGTGTCAATAGGGTTTTCATAAAAAAAGTGATGTAATCTTATCTTAATATGTAACAATCCGGTAATCACTTGCAGTTCATTGTGTATTTTTTGCACAATTACAATTATTACGTAAGTTTTATAATAAAGGATTACAGCGGTTTATAGTGAGCACAAGTTTTCATTATTGACCATGATTGATAACAGTATTATATCCAACGGTACGTCAGAAATAGATCCATAATGGGTATTAGAATACTACGAAATATGCTCTTTAAGCCGAAATTCTAAATTGGTCATCATCGCACACCAATATTTTTCCGAATAGTTTTTGATTCCATATTTATGCGTGAAATATTTACGTCCGAAGTGAATTTTATCTTATTATCGCTGTCGACGGGTGTCTTTCTCGCCGTCCAGCTGTTGTCCAATTTATCGTTTTGACACAGTTGCAGTGATTCGAAATGTTGTGATTGCGCTATCTCGACTTTCGTTAACGCTCTTGACGCATTCAATGAGACGCAATTTGATGGCAGTCTGAGGAATAATGCAAACATTATGTTAAGTGCTCTTTATATGTAGTTCACGCGACATTTCAAAAGTGAGTCACAGGTTAGCGTAACAAAGTCTACGGTAAGATGCTGACAACCGATAAGCTGACAAGATGAATTGATTCAATTTATTTGTACGCTCTTATTTGTCTTAATTTTAATCAGCTGTCATTTCAATATTTTTTGTTATAATTATTAGCTAAACTTTATAGTTTAACTTTTTATGGTACTTTATCAGCCACAAAATACATATACATATTATTTATTTAAAACTCGGGTGCTGGGAAATTGCTCAGTAATTATAATAACGCAAAAGCGCCGACGCCGTGTTAAAGAGCAGCGCTCGCTACCGCTTGACCCCACAAAGAACAACAAAATGACGTAGTTTTGTAACGATGATATGATAACCGACAGCCCCACGCTACACGTGACCCCGTCGTAAAAGCATGTTTATGCATGCACTATCGTTATACCTATTTACACACACCTATGTATATAAAATGTATACATGTACACACATAGACACTAAAATATTTATTATGAAAGGGATTATTCAAAGTTTCTTAATTTAAACAAATTATTGCATTAAATAATTCCGTTAATAAATTTATGCCGAATTATCATATAATAAGTTGACACTTGGCCTTCCCCTACTTGGCCACTTGTAGGTATTGATAAAATAGCATTTTCTGTAATTGTGAACCATTATTTACGTGTACTTTTGTACATTTAAAATGCTTCTGTTGTCAGGCGCGCCAGCGAGGTCCGCGTCACATACGGGGATGTGCCCGCGGACGCCGATACGTTCGAGCACATCCTTAGCGTTACTGCGCACAACGACGCCCTGCTGGCGTATTACTACCTGGACGACGATAACAAGGTGAGACTAATAACAACAATGTGAACAATAGATTGGCCTCTTGGACTAGTCAAGTGGTTATCGTTGCTAAATCGAAATCGAAACACTATAAATGATGTCGGAAACAACTGACCGTCGTCAGCTCACCTGTTGTATCGGTTGTTCGTTTTGTCCGCCGCGGCCACAAGCGGCGAGTTCCGTCCCCGAGCCAGTGCTGATCGCCCGCGTGTCCCCAGATGAAGATGACGCAGATCTACGACGTGACGGAGGCGGACACGGACGCGGTGCAGTCGCCGGCCGAGCGCGAGACCAACACGCGCCTCGAGTTCGACAACGACTGGCACGCGCAGCTCATCGCCGACGACGGTAACCAACAAACATCTAATACCACTATCTATGAAAATTAAGGATCACAAAGTGAGGAATGTCATAATCATAATATTGTCTGAGGTTATTGAACTATGTAGACCCGTACTTGGCAGACTATCACTTCAATCTTTTATTGATAGAGAGGAACCGTCAATACTGGGACGTCAAAAGATTTCACTTTTCATTCACAGACGAACTCGACCTCGACGCGTTAGACGACGACCGCAACATATTCTCGGATCCGGAGAGCGAGTGGACGCGACAAGACGGTGCGCGACGCGACTCCTCC
>DWGJ01000361.1:0-32517 GCA_018246895.1 Aspitha aspitha aspitha
AACAAAAAGTCCAAAGAAATGTCAAAGAATTATTTTTTATTATGGTCGAATTTCGACCAGTAGGCGACCACTAGTAATAAATAAAATGTAGATAATATATGTTAATCTAAAACTAACTGCGGCATTTTCTGCTTTTCGACAAGTTTCATAGATTATATAAACACACCATAAAGGTATCTACCCAAGAAATACACTTAAAGTAGAACTTGATTTACAACATCCACCTAAAATTGCAGTATAATGCACATAAGAAAAATACGATATTAATATATCCGCACCGCGCAACTAATAAAACTGTATACAAAACAAATAAAAACAACTATAAACGTAAATTAAACACGGATTACAAATAAATAATTCATTAAGGAAAACACAGAACAAAAGAGGCAAACAACAGTTTACTTAACAACAAGATTCGCGCCACGCCGGACGCTAGGCGTGTTAATTGTCCTGTATTTTAGGTTCCGCGAGGAAATTCCCAGTGGCTCAGCACTCCCACTACTGGGGCGTGTACACTGAATACAGATGTAAAGTCGTTCGGCGAAGCACGTATCTACTGCAGTGTTTTACTCTCATAACGGAAATGAATACTACCTACATATTTTCAAACTGTTTCACGACAGACTTATGACCAGTTATTTCGTAGACAAAGTGTGCATCTATAAAGGAATTTGATAGAGTCTTATAACGTTTATTATTTTACTAGCTGCTACCCGCAGCTTTACCCGCGTGGTCAAAAGAATGTATTTCGGTCACGCATCATATCCTCATTGCGCATGTAAGGCTATGTATAGGGGTTATTTGATTAAAACAATTTTAGTCGTCGAGAACAGTTTTTTCATAGATATGATTTTGTACAATACCAAACGGACTTTTTATTTAAGCGCAATAAATATAAAACATTGGAGAGAAATACAATGTTTCACGTTTCACATAACCTATTGTTCGTTACAACCCCTACAAGTTTTCATAATAATTGGTCCTCAGGATCAACTTGACACAGGCAGACACCTCTAATTACGAGCTAACAAACAATGCGGCAATTGAAATTTAAAAAAAAAATGTGATTTTTTATGTATGACAACCAATAATGATACAATAATGAAAAATACTATGGCAATTCCAAATGAAGTACTTCTAACTCAGATATTATTACGAGCGCATTTACAGCTTTTTCGCGGTAAAAATTTCACTACAAAATATATCACCTCAGTACTGGATGGGGGAACTCTAGTTCGGGAGCATAATTACTTGTACAGCTAATCTAGACGCTAATCAGTACAAGTGTTACTGATCTTAATTAGGCTAGCTAATTAAGCGTGTTAAGTAAGTAAGAATTCATTGGACGGCGCTAATGTGTCAACATGTGTACACGAAACGAAATCTAATTGTATGGTTGGTTGTATGCTTGCCACCATAACTTAGTGTACCTTATAAAGGACCCCATATATAAATTTAATCGGACCGAGGTCCCCTCACATAATGAGTTAGTCAATTACAGATGCTGCTCAGATTGCATCCTAGACACCCGGATGGCTAAAATCTAAACTACAAATTCTAACACACTTCTAAATATATAGTACTTATTAGAACTTATAAGTGCCTATAAAACAAATTACTAGTGTAAGCAGGAATCAGACCCTCGACCCTCGGCTCAGCATTTAAAATCAATAACCACTGAACCAATAGCTCAGTCTAATAAAAAAAGTGATAACAAGTAAGCAATATAACGGTATTTCACGAGAGTAATCACTGAGGCGATAAGGAGTTGTTTAAAATTCTTTCTTCATGAATTTCAGTACATAACTTGGGGAATGCTTCAAAGAGCAACTTTGGAAACTTGCAATTAAGCAGTAGAAATGAGTATGCAAAAGCCGCTGGTGAGTTGTTCAATTAAAATAGAATTTTAACATTAATTTGGTAATTAGTACATTATTATTCATGTATATGTTATAACTGTTTATTTATATTAGTAAAAATATAAACAAAAGTGTCGGTTTGGAAATCACAGCTATTTAGAGGCTGGCATCTTGGTATTTCAATAAAATCGTAAAGAACGCACGACTGGTCTCAGGATATCTGTGAAATTTGAACTTGAATAAAACTGTCTGTTCGTTGCACTGCAGTGCACTGATTGTGAATTCTGTAATATAGGTGCAAATCGATCAATTAATATACCTATAACACCTTTAAGTGACACGGCCTTCAGTAATCGACTAACAAGAAAACCTACTTACCCGTGCCTGTGTTCGTCCAAACGATCTTATGACATGTACAGTGAAATGCAAAATAAACTTTACTATTCCATCTCCATACGTCAGTACCAAAATATTCATATACGTAACGAAGAGACTATGAGGAAAAAAGAAAATGAAATACTCATATAAACTATCACAACTTGGAATATAACGCAAAAAGGCGAGAGAACCTCGAGGAAAGTAAATGAAGCGAGCTCCGACGACCCATGTCAAGTCGAGCAAGTTTCTTAACGACGATTCCCTACAAAATTTATGCTGGAAAATGACACCGCCTGCTGGGTCACACTCAATGTGTATATACGTTCTAAATGTATATCAATCTATAAGAAAGAAAGAAAGAAAAGTCTTCATTCCATCCCATATGTAAAAAACAGAACACACATATAATAACAAAGATACCAAAAAAAAAGAAAAATATATAAAAAAAAGAAAAAGACAAAGATTTTATAAATTACAAAACAAAAGGATGGAAAGATTAAAACGATCTGTACACTATCATAAACAGTTCATGCGTTCGATGTGTGAGAATTGTTCTCCACACTAACACAAAGTAAGGCCTTAAAAGTAAATACATACTTTCAACATTACTTCTAAATGAAATATCCGTCATAATTATGTATTTTCAACACTCCCCAGAGAAAAGACCCAAATTGGGTGGTAGCAAAGGTTCACTTTGACAATGAGATGCGATAACGTTCATTGCATGAAATAATTTTTATATTTGTCTATTATTAAGTTAATACTTTGGTAAAGATAAAAATTTGTTCCTTGTAAAAGGAAACAAGTACTTAATTCATAACTTTAAAGCGCCTAAGTTAACTCCTAATTACAGTAAGTTACAATACAATGGGCTTACATAAATTAATCTTTACGACTGTTTTCGTACTATTGTAATCGCGTAGAAAAGTTTTGTCTTCAATAATATTTTTCATAAGCCTTTTTCTGTTTTTACAGTGCTTTGTAATAAAATTACTATTAAAATACGAATATATTTTATGTACAAAAAAATGTTCGCACAGTTTTTATGTTTTATGAGTATAATTTGTCTAAGGAGTATACATTTTTTTGTAGTTATCTGACTTATTCGTATCGTCTTTACTTCTTACAGATATCTACGACACAATACCTATCTTAACGCGTCAAGATAAATAAAATAAAATAGAGAAAGCGCTGCCGCTGCTCAAATAGAAAGCATGAAACATTAATTTCAAAACGTCATAAAGTGGAAACATATTTATTTTGAATGATCGATTTTCAGTGTTATGCTGTTATGAAACACCACGTCATTGCTATCCTATATTATCATGATAATATCAACAAAATGTTCAACCTACCAAAACTTCGAGAGCCTTCAATACAGATTCGTAAAAATACGAATTTCATATCAAGCGAACTTGTTTTGATGCCAGTTTGATAACAAATGGACTAGAAAATAGAGTTCAAATGCAATAACAAATATTGAATATTCGCAGAAATTGAATTGCCAAGTCTCGTTTCTATTTATTTAATGCCCATATTTAATATTCGCTAAGTAAATTCAAGTACGAAAGACGGATTTTCTAGTAGAATTCAATATTCGTTGTATATGTGAAGTTTCAATGTTTGAAGCATTTTTCGCGACATCACAACGATTTCTAAAATATGTCTTATGAGACATCCATGCTTCGCCGAAAAGGTGAAAATGATGAATTACGTTAAACATTACGAATCTATGGTCCTTTTTAGGCACTTTCCCTTGAATAAGTCCGTAGAACGCACTACAGTTGGCGTTATAAAGGTGTTTATAATTCCAAAGCGAGTATATTTTTGGTTCGAATTCAGAACAATTCGTGGCAAGCTTTGAAAAAAAGTGTAAACATGTACGTTTCTACATACGTATATGCACATTCACACAGCCCACTTCCTGTTTACTTCACAACATTACCCGGCTGAAGACAGGCGCAACGATTGTTCGAGAGCTCATTAACATTCTCGACGCAAACTTACTTCAACGCACGCGACGTAGACTTCCGCGTTAACAGAGAACAAACTCTTTTGTAACGTATTTTCATTCTTTTTTTTGTACAATATGGAAACGCATTTTTTTTATTTCCACCTGATCATTATGTTTGCTGTATAAATCAAGAGAACTGTAATTACTATTAATACATTTGGAATATTTCTATATACCTATTATTACATTTTTTGACCCTATTATGGTTACAGTGCTGGATTACGGGTCTTTCCTCATAATGAGAAGGTTTTAGATCATAATCCAACCATCACCTATGCACATGGCTCTTTTATATATATGTAAATACAGGCTTGCGCTTAACTACGATTATTACCTAACTAGTAAATAAGTGAGGTGTACATTAGGATGTAAAGCGCTAGTTTAAAAAGAGTCTATTATCACGGACATTTCCAAGTTGTCTGCAACGTAAGCGTTTGAGATAATTCAACGACTGACAAATGAAGCTGCCAGTGTGCAGACAGCCTAATGCGGTACACACAGTGTAATCGCTTAAACGCACGTTTCGTCCAAACAGTAGCAGGTGTGCTCTACCCATTACACAATACAAACGAATCATCCCTAAATGCATAAATCATGGCCACGAGACATTAAATATTCAACGCAAGTGATTTAACGCGTGTTGTTAATGAAATCGCTGCAAGTTACTTATTAAAACAACACAACAATGAACACATTTAATCTAAACTTATTAAAGTGTCTAAAGGCTTCTAGTGACGTAATTAAAATGTGTGGCTTTAAAATCGCGCATTATTATTATTAAATTAATTTCGCTTGCCAACTGATTTAATGGGCATAATAAAATAATATGCAGTATTTATTTTATGCCGTAATATTAGAAAAATGCTAAGTGATGTTAAATGGTAACTTCAGCTGGCGATATTCCATAGAGAATAACATTCTGGTAAAATTTATCTTGGCCTTGATATACAGATGCACTGTTACCCCTTTAGGACTACTCGTATATTGGAACATTTCGATTCTAATACGTCTTCTTACAAACAATATTCACAATAATAAAAGCATTGCTATCGGTTGGCGAAACATTTGAAGGGATTACACTTCAATATAATTATCGCATACAACCAACTGAGTTCAATGAACTGTGGATCCATAAGCATAATTAGACGACGGTCGGTCTGCGGAGCAAGTGTTTCTAATCTAAATGATAAATTTAGTGTTTGAGCTGAATCTTGGTATGTGTACTTACGTTTGTGTGTATCATCTACCCGTGTATTTACGTTACCCCGTTGGGTTCATGGTTACTGACCCTAACGGGGTCTGTGAGTTTGATTCCCAACCAACGTAAATATCTATGTGTTGAGTATTATTCTGGGTCTGACTGTTAAATTATATGTACACCTATAAGTAAGTATTCGGAAATTTACACATTATAACATTGCTTATTAGCGGTCTTGTTACGATAGTCATAATGCGTGCGTCAATAAATATACATATATCAAGAGTGATGGGTATAAGCTACATTAGTGCGTATGACATAGTCGAGAGTATACCTGTTTTAAGTAACAGCAGGGAAACCTACGAAAAGTACCGCGGTGCCTTGGGAAAGACATAAGAGAATAAATCCTTCTAAAGTACACTACCATATAAATAGTTATTCACATCATTCTCACCTCAACTAATTCGAGATAATTTGCAAAGATCACGTGAAACAATACAATGTAACGTACATTCCACACGCTAGCAGGAACAATGCGTTGTAATGTTTTTGTTAACAGAGAAACACGATTTTTAATGTTAAAGTATTTTGTTAAAGTTAAAGTTACATTCTTTGTTTATTCCACATTGTCTTAATTAGATGCAAGGGTGTAAACATTATAAATGCATAATGTCGCTTCTCTGCAGACATTTTGCAAAATTGTTTTCACGTACGCTTATATTCATTCTTGACACGCTTAATGGTGATAGATCAGACAGAATGATAAAAGCTTTCTTTGTACTACTACCATCGTATTCTCAGCCTTCAGCGACAGGCATATTACAAAAGGGATGTCGAGTTTAACAACGCTGAAAACGGTTAACCTTTTTAAACGCCATTTAGTGAAAAATGTTTAGCCATCGGTTGTATTTGAATACAGTCAATGTTTAGACTGGCCACACATGGGGATTTTTTAAGAGCGTATCCATGTTTCAAAAGTTATGTGAAACATAGGGTTTCGGCGTTATTATTTGACAAACCATAGAAATACTTCAAAACTGTTTCGTCTCAAAGACAGTATTTTCATTAATCAGCACTGTGACTGGTTGTGTGGACAAGAATAATGTAATCACAAAAGTTAAAGCCAATTTCATCGTTTATCACTGTCTGACTCTCATAGTAGACTCTACTTAGTTCACCATCATATCGCCGTGTGAGATTATGTGTGAGTTATTACTATTATTATTATTTAATTAGTATTGAACAGTTTCACTGACAACGATAATTAAAATATTGAGTGAAATAACAGAAATGTTGACTCAAAACTAACATCTATTACCGAGAAAAGTAACTGTATGAAAAAGTTTATTTCTTCTGACATCCCCTTACTTTTTGTATACCGTTCATGAACTGGAAGTTTAAGCAAATCAAAGAGAACGGTGGTATTGGAAAACTCGGCGCGCACCGAACTTATCTCGCGAGTGAATTTTTTAACGAAACTTTTAATTCTATTATCGATTTTGTTGTTCTCTCTGGCTGTTTGTTTAGGCCGGGTTATACGGCTAATTGTGCTCTGAAAAAGTTCGAATCGCGTCGCACGTAATCCTATAAAAGGTGTGCGTTTTTAGAATTTCTCGTTTTATTCCATTACGTCGGAGTGTTTTTAGGTATATTCGATAGAAAAGATTGCATTGGTAAATATAAAATTGTTATAACACGTATTTTATCTGGTAATACAATAAAATCAATTTATAGAAACTTTATACAATCCTATTCAAAATTTCATACATTATTCAATTACTTAATATGCATACGATGATCTATTGACGTGCAAATCTAAACGAGAATCAAACATACAATCCGCTTACCGCTTATAAACCGTCAATGATTCGGTTTATTGACACCGAAATAAAAATCAATTATCAATAATTTCATTGGCCAATGGATTACTTAATCTTATAAACTATCCTTGAACTTGCCTCACCGATGCTAAGTAAGGTGCAGCATAGAACGTAATGAGCTCGCCTAAAAAGTGCTGTTATATCTAGTCTTCCGCTATACTAAATTCTTTGTTCAATACTAATAAAAGGTAACATATAATCGTACCGTACATACTCGACGTATTTACCCGATGGCTATCATCACTACAGTAGAGACAGTGAGTGTACACCCATGCTTTTTAATGCAACTATTCATGACTTTATATATTTCAAGAAATGTCATGAGACACCCGGTAAGTCCCGAATTAAAATTCGGTATTCAGAATACGAATTCAGTTGAAGCCGCATATATTTTGTTAAATATCAAATTTGCGAACAGAAATTCCGTCATTAATTACGCCGCCCTCAAAACCGTTGCGACGTCAACGCGGGCGCAGTACTGGGCGGTTGCACTTTTTTATTGCAACGTCAGTGCGTTGAAAAACCTCGGCTCTTAATACTAATTACTCAACTTGAATGTCACGCTCCGGTTGACTTTCATGACGTATGGCATCACATGTAGCATTCCCTAGGGATGTGCACACATGACTGGGCCTGTTATAACGATTATCTCTACATGCTTCGTAGAGAAATTGCAACGGAAAACTCCCTGTACTAAGTCCTAAGTAAAATGTAGATTAAGTCGGGCGCTGGTCGGTTTGTCGTTGACTGGAATTTTTCTTGAACGAAATAACATACCTATTTCTTATTTTCTTTTAGACGCGCTCGTACGAGTAGCTCTGGCGCTACTAATACCTATGCACATAATATAAATGACAATAATGATTTATAACATCTCCACATACCATCAACTTAACCTGAATTGGCCAAATGCTGTATTATAGTAACAAGACAAGTGATGATGTATATTTGTATTCAAGTTTCTGAATGTGTCTACAAAGATAATTTTACATGTAGCCAAAAAAATACTGATATTTATTGCAGTAATATTTATGTAAACCTCGCTAGTGAATGTAACCTTATGAAATGCATAAATTGATGAAGCCTTGAAAGCGTAGCAGATAAACTGTAATTATTTCTAATAACGCGAGAAAATAAGATATTTCGTATAGCGGGTTAAATGCTTCTTCCTTTAATACGCGCACAAACCGAATAAGAAACATTTGTCTGTCATGCAGACAGTTCCTCCCGGCGGGATCCGAACGCTATGATAGAACTGAAGGTCACACGACTGTTCGTACCAGGTACCTCATTGTTGTCCATGTGTTATAAACGTATTGGGTCTCGTTTGTTATAACATTGTTCCCTAAGGTTAGTTGACGCATGACTGGTTCCACTGTACCGATTACATCTGTATGCTGTGTGCATTCATTGAAGAATTCATGGACGTGGGGCAGAGGAGCCAATATCCTGAATAGAGGTTTCACGTGCATTGTTATACTTTATTCAATGACGATGGTAATATTAGTCTGAACTTGGTGTTACGTTCAAAATAGGTACATGTGCTTTTAACGAGTTACTTATGCTTTTTAAACTAACGCGACAATATTTGTGCATATTTACATGCTTGCGTACCAATAACCAATGCCTATTTAGGTTACCTGATATCCTTAAAAAAAGTAGTTTAACTAGTTCTAATATTGTCGAGCAGCAGTCAGTGTAAACTAAGTGAAAATGCTTGGTGTATTTGCTTACCCCATCTTTTCGGTTGCAATACGAACACTGCAGCAGGTTTGCAATAAAAGTAAGTTGATGTATACGAATTACTATGGAACCAATGAATGTCCCTTTATTTTTCATGAAACATTAAGTTAATTTGTATCGCTTATCCGTTGCATTACCTGGAACAAAAACAAAAATAATGTCAACTCAAATAATTGCCTTCAATTATCTTATCGCTATCTCTACGTATTACTTAAGCCATGTATAAATAAGGCATCTTTAAATTGTCCTGAAAAATTTAAAACTCGTCATAAATTAAATAAAAATCAAAAAATTTGAATTACCTGGTTATTGAATGAAACATTAATAAAATTTTTAAAGAAAGAAAATTAATATTCAAAGATAACACTTTTTCAACAATTTTTATTGTTACACTCCTGAATATGGGTCTCCTGACTTATGGAAATTTCTATAGAACGTTATAAAGAAATCTAAGGTGAACAGGCTTGCTTACTATGTTTTACTTCAACTGCTAGAGTAATACTTTGTCCACGAATACACGTATACTTCATAAGAAATAATCATGGCCATTCCGTAGGGCAATATCGCGGTAAAAGAAAGACTAAACGTTTTATTTTTTGCTTGGCCCCAACGCAAACATACACGGCAATTTGATAAAAGATAAAAAGATTCTGCTTGCCCGGACAAAAAGTAATTACAGTGGCGAATTACCTTCATACCCGAATTCGGTAGGGGAGTTATTACTTGGAAACTACACTCTGTGGTATCTATTTTGCGGTTTTAATATAAAACTATTTGTGACTCACTGCTGGGCAGACTCTACGCTGCTCACTGTAGATTGGCTTCGATACAAGACAGAGGTCATTCCTTCAATTGTTTTTTTTGTTAGTCTTTAAAGGACGTAATCGTGACAATACTATAGACACGACTCTGTCTGCGACAAGGGTGTGATCGTTTCAAGGTTGCCGACTATGGCTCTATTAAGCAATTCTGTCAAAATGTATGGTTAATTGAACCGTTAACATCCCACTGCGCGCGAATTCGCCAAATGGGCCGGTCATAATTAACCTTGTTCCATCACGTAACTGCACTGCGCAGTGATAGAAAAACGAATCGGTCACTAACCAATCAGTCAAAAGATTATAAAACTGTATGACCCGATAAATCTATGATCTACTATTTGATTTGTTGGTTGTGGTTATTGATTGACTTCCAAGTTATACTTACGAATTATAAAAATTATGTCATTAGTATAGAATTACAGATTTAGATATTAGAATATCTACAAGTTGTCTATGAATTTATTTCTTTTATCGGGTTATCTATAACTATGTTATTTTACATTACCACCTACCACATATTTAAATAGATATTCAGTAAAACAGCCACCTAGTATGTTAGTGTTAGTTTCAGTTCAAGTTTGGACATAAATTGTTTTTAATTTGATACCATTAATAACTCGACTCCCTCAGAAAACAACTTATATCTTAGCTTCACAACTAACTCTTACATAAGCTAAAGATTGCAATCATTGTAATTTAAATTTGATTTTCGAAATGCATTCATTCGTTTGATAACATCTGGTAGTTTCGCTGCACGAGAATTTGCCAAATTCATACTTCAGCAAGTCGTTAACATATCTCGACGTATGACACGTTCGTTATCCACGATGGTTTTCAAACGACTAATGATAATGAGATAATAAACGGTAGACAGAGAAACTTTAACAAGTGGCGCTATCTATACATTACCTCTAATTTTAGTTTATGAAAAATAAAAACCCATTGTCTAATAAAAGTCGAAAGAATCTTTTATGCTCGTAGCTATTACATTTGATCTTTTTCTACTCCCCAATACCATTAGTGAAATAAAATATTTTCATATTAGCAATTTCTCAGCGTAACAGCAATATGTTACCGTCTTATTTCACTGCTCATTGGCTCTCGCGTTATTGTTTTTTGAAGGTCAATAGAAGCGAAGTGGAGTTAGTGGCGGGATAATCAAATTCGCCGATAAATTTAATATATTACATTTGGCAATGCCATTTACCACAGTTGGCCGACTCCAATTGTTTCAGTCTATTAAGTCATTGTAGTACGTCGTAGTTTTATTTGCCTTTATTCGTATACCTAGCAGTATAACGACAGCGGAAGAATGAACAATAATTTCTTAACTTGTTTATTTTATTCAAAAGAAAACCTATTATTGAACGAGTCATTCAAATATTTTGTGTTTTTAAAGTGAAAACTTTAGCACTGCTGTGATTTCAAACTCGAAGAAACGACAGTAAGAAGAGATACAGTGGAACGCGTAAGCGACACTTTTTACACGGCGCTTAAGACATTTTGGTCGGCAACCGCTATTGCGGTGTTGCAGGACAAATATTGTAATAGATAAACTCACCTGAGACTGCATTAATCTCAATATCTCGGAAGTTTAAAGGTTTCACTTCTACAGTATGTGAACTGCACACATGTATTTTTGTATCGCTTTTTTTAAATGTATGTATATCTGATAATTGTGATTAGGGTTGCTCTCAAGAGTTTTTGACCCCTGATTGCTGAACCGAGGGTTGTGCGTGCAATTACCAACGAGGACAAATGTTTGGGTAATCAGCACGCGTATCTCTTTTATGTCTAGATGTAAAATTCTCTAGACAAAACATGTTTTCGGAAATTTATTTATGTTGTTTAACAACTGTCTGGTTAGGTTAACATGGGATCGGAGTAATTTGGGATCAGATGATCGTACGTGATGTTGTCAAAGACATTATTTAATATATTCATAGATGTGAGTATATGTATACTAAAGAGATGAAAGGCTTAAAATGAAAGCTGTTTTCATAAAAACGTTTAGACTTATAGAAGCTTTTACATATTTCACTACGAATAATAAGGTTTATCAACACATTTGGTAAGCGCGTCAGTTTGCCGCTTACAGAGTTTCGGGTGAAACCTGTGTTAGACATGTGAATGATGAATTTTAGTAACGGCTCTGATACTTGTTTACCTTTCCCTACTCATACCAACAGTATCTGAGGCACAAAAATGTTAAGTGTTCAAACATGACTATATAAACGAAACACCTCTTTATCTGTATCAATTATCTCCTAATTGTTCTAAATAGAACGATCCCATTTGGTGCAAAGAGCGTTGTTTAAAGATTTAATAGTGAAATATGAAACACATCGTTAGGTTGATCAGTTTTCTAGGTCCGTGGCGGCCTGGAACACAATGGGTCGGCAAAAGCTGCAGAATGAAAATGGCAGCGCTACAATGGATTCTGAACAATAAACGAAAGTTCAGATCGCCCGTCATTCAATGCTTCGTTTGAAAATATCACTCCATTTCGTAAAAATAATAATGGCCTGAAAAGTTTACCTCACTTAGTTGTCCAGTGATAGTCTATTTGGTTTAATGCTTAAGTCTATGCATTTGAGAGTTTCTAAGATTATTATGACTCATAATCTGTTTAAATAATTCAAATCATACACAGAAGCATTAACAAAATCACAATATTTTTCCATCAGTATTTCAATCTAAGACCTACAATGAGTACCTATTTTTTTATTTCATGAAAAACATCATATGCAAATATAGGTAACATCCGTGAAATTAAGTAATCGATTAGACTTAATCTAAAGTCAGGTGAACCCAATAATCCGTGTAACTTATTTGCGTATCGGCACAAAATGAAATAAATTGTTCTTGCTTGAAATAAAATGCTCTTTAAATCACGAAAATACATAGTTGGTACTTTTATTATTCGTGCAATCAATACAATGCAGCTCCATTTGGACGGGACAATGAGTATTGCTTATTAAATGGACATTCTATCGGCCTCACTGTTGCTAAATGCCGACGTCACAAAGCAGAACTATTTGCGACGGTTTTGCTGATTTGAATTCCTCCCCATATAATTACGATTATTTTTTATTACCCATTTAAAATTGTAGTACCTTTTATTCAAAAAAGTCAACTGACCGTTCGATTTAAGATTTGTGTCTGTTATTTCGTACACCATTTATTTGGTTGCCGCTTTCCAATTTGAAGGCTGTGATCGGCACGAACTCTAAATGACGTGTTAAATATCCACGACATTTATCGAATAACATTGAGATTAATAGTGTTTTGTGTTCGGGCCACAAATGCTGTGGGTGCGAAAACACCAAGAAGTGATAGCTATGGATACAATTATATATGCTCTATAGAAATACTTCATACGAAAGTGCAATGAGATAACGCAATATACTGAATTATAAAGCATTGTCATATATACAAATAAAGACGACGATATACTTACAACACACGTTATAAGACAGCTATCGAATACAGATGGTACCTTCGCAAACAGTGGTTACATCACGCGTAGCGTAATATAATACACACCAGACACCATAATATACAGATATAAAACACTATAATAATAATACCGCGGCCATCTGATTCAAACTTAACACAGCCTGCATTGTAGTGAGTAGGTAGCTAATATACTAGGTACATTCAAATACATACATATAGAAAACATTGCATTCAGACACAGAGCAAACAGAATAAGTAGGAAATAAATGAAGATATTGTTCTTTTCTTATTTTGTCAGCCACTTGTCACTCTAATTGGCGATGTGTGACGTATTTGTGACGATTTTATTGTAATATCCACACAAGGTCTCGTTAATACTAACGAGCCGTAACTGAAATATATGTAAAAGACACCTAGAATATACATAATAGACAATAGGATACAATACTGGCCAGTGTAAAAAATGTATGAAATGCCACGTATGCCGAATACCGGTTTTAAACGTACTCGGCCCATCACTAATAGAAGTAATTCTATTCCACTAGTCCCCTGAAATACATTCAGCTCGCTGTCGCTCGGTACCCGGCGTGACGCAACGTTCAACCATCAATTAAATTTCGTCAACAAGACGTGCTTGTAACGCGTATTTTATCGTTCGCGCCTACACCGTTTAGAATTTATTACGACCGGCGTATCGGTGTAGTGGTTAGATACCCTGACTGCTAAACTTGAGATCGTGGGTTAGATTCCCGTTCGCGACATATGTATATTTGTGTGATGAGCTTATTTGATTATGCCTGGTTGTATTAAAAGTTTCTACATAGGTATCATTTCGTATCAAATATGTCTCAATTATTATCATTATTATGCAAGAAAAATCGGTAAACAGAACTCCAGTAAATATGTATAGAGCAATTGTGTGTAAAGTTAATTAAAATTAGAACTTCAGAAATTATCCAGGAAACTCGTTTTCATCTGGGGACGTTTCCATACAACGAAACGACACGGGTTAATAGGTTATTTGTATGTTAGTTAATTTGAATTGTTCTACCTTGTTATTTAAACACTTAACCCTTACCCCACACTATTCCCTGTAGAGTATAATAAAATATTATTTTATGTTATACCTACTGTAATTCTACAGGAACAACGATTCCCAGTATAAATACTATAATACGAGCATGTACAATATGTATAAGCAATACATGTTTGGTTTTTTTACAGATCGGAGTTGAATAATAATAATAAATTGACGTAACGAGTAGCAATAGAGTTGCATTTGATTTTTTTATATCCCTACAGGTAGCTTACCTACTCCAAACTACTTTCAAGTGTCACCCATCCAAGTGTCAACCGAAGTTTACAGATCATGCAATCTGCGACTACATCGTGACTCCAAGAGTTAGTTAGAGAGGGTCAATGTATAATACATTGACCCTTATAAACACATAGGAGTCTTGGTTCCGGGGAGAATAGTGCCCGCGTTTATAAGTACTCAAGCCTTCACCTGTGAATAGATAGATTACTCCGTTAGTTCAAGGGTTACATTATCAAATCTACCCACATATTGGATACACGGATGTACTAACCCGATATTATAAATACCTCAAGTCTCTATGTTAATGGAGGTAAGACGACACTACACACACACCGCAGGGATATGTATACATGTGTGTTATGACCTGCCCTTCATAATAGCACTCTCGGCACAAACGTTTAAATGCTTCATATATTAATTTATTTAAGGCCGCTAACCTCCAGCTACGTAAGGCCGTGTCTACATTTAACGCAACCTGCTATACCGCTTTTATGATGCTAATAACTTATTCTTAGATATTATTCAGTAGACAATTAATATTAAATTACATAACGAAATGTATTTATACTGTTTCTAAACTAAAACTTCAATTACTATTCGTTAATATCTTGGGAGGACTTCACACAAAGCCACGTAATCCCAAATTAGGCCAAGCGTGTGTTATACTAAGTAATAGCTGACGAAGTATACATAATAAATTGTTCAAAATACTGAAGAATAACTTTGCATTCAGATTCAGAACAGGTACACGCTTACCACACTAATACGTCTTGCGTGGAAAACGAACCCGCAACCCCCGGTCCAGCACTAACCACTGAACCAACGGGCTATTAACTACACTGTTTTATATGCTTTTAGCTGATTCTTCTCATTAAATAAACAGTCAGCAAACTAATTACAAAGCTCGACGCATTTAATCTTAATCCTTTGACACACAACACATTGTTTTCTAAGACTTATTACTTCCCCAGCACTCCCATCGGCCATTCGAGCTGGCAATTGTTTGTCGATGCAGTGGATCATAGGCACACCGTGTTTATCTTGCACATATAGTGCACGCGTCGGCTACGCTGTAACTAACGGAACACAATTGTTCAAAAGCGGTATATCAAATACAAGGTGTACTTAACTGTACACACAAAGCTTGAATTGTGCGAAGTACACTCAAGCACGAAATTAGTTATCGACGGTTATACTGTTTGATTGCTTATAGTTAGACATAAATGTTATCACGACTAAATTTTAAAATAATGGATATATGACTGGTTTTATACTTTCAAAGAAAATTTTACAAAAAATAAATTTTAAAGGATCTGTGAGCATAGATATAGATAAGATAGGAGTTTACAACATCGAAGCCTTAGTTTTTGTTTATCTTGCACATAAACAACACGCGTTGTCGGCCGTTAAAGAATAAGTAATGGAAGCCGTCAGTTGAGTCACTGTTTTTCATCTACTAACCGGAAGTGAGCTTCCATTTTCATTATATTAGAAACACAACCGGTAGATATATGATATACTAGCACTATAATAAAGTCATATATCCTTACCAAAACAATTTACATGTTGATATTAAATTTCTGATTAAATAATAATATTCATGCAATGATATTAATATTAATTATTTTAGTGATTCGGCTGGTATAATTCACGTACTGCATAAATGAGTAAATAATTCTGCATATTTATTAATAACGTGTAAGTAAATATATTTATTTATTTATTTAAATATGATTTATCATATTAGTATACAATAGTACATTTGTTTCATTACTTATATAGGATTATAGGTAAATATTAGATAGATTACCTTACAAGTAACAGTTATGGCGCCAAGGGTATTGAATCAACTATTAATAATGCATAGATACCCAAATCTTCATATGGTCCTAATCCAGAGCTTCTCAAACTAACGAAGACTGTTAATCAATGTAAGGGTTCAACTTTACTCATTAACGTACAATAAAGGCTTACCGTATATTACCATGTACCTACATTAATTTTAAGCGCCGAAATACGGCTACCGATTTGTTTCACCACAAACGAGTGAGCAACTATTAGTTGGAAAGAACTATTATTAGGAAACGTAAATACGCTAAACAGGGGATATAATGTATATTAAAGTGCCATGATAAAATTAGATAAACCCAACAACTTTAAGGGCCGATTCCGGTGGTCGTTATGTTTACAATTCCCAACGTCACACGAGAATTACTGAAGATATTAATAATAATGGAAAATTATTGTTGTTACTATGTCTGTAAAAGTTTGAATCTATATATGAAATAGGCATATCGTGTATAAGTATCTTTGTCAGTTGTCCGGTTACCATAATTCAGGCATCCAAAAGCTAAACTTAAAAGCGAATAGCCGTTTGCGAAATCATCCCAATTATTTTTATTTTACTGTAAAAACTGGAATACTGGTACTATTTCTGTTGAATTTTATCTCATTATTTATTACAATAAGACATTAAATCGTGTGAAACCTCAGCTGAATGCGATTAAAATAAATCCGACAAATTATATGTATGACGTGTGACGATAAATATCTCCAAATTAATGATATGAGCAGCCAACGAAATTTTAATCGGTTTACAATGCATTAATTGTTAACGAGTTGAATTAAAGGTTGATTGCAATTCGGATACATTGAAAACGATTTATTACCGCGCGACACTCGGTTTGTTATCTTCCGCTCGTAAGTTCGAACGACGTCAACTTCGATTATATAACCTCAGCTTAATCCTCATATCGAAAAGTTCTTCGAGTTATTTCTGTTATAATTATTTAATAACATCCAATTCGTACTCGTTTGTCCGATCAGTGTATCTATACCAAAATAACTACAATTATAAATAACTGTAACTACAGTATATATTTATTCAGTCGCTCATTTATATGTATTATAAATATGTATGAAACAAACATTAAAAGCCAGCACTTAAACCTCGGGATAAATGTTTCGAAGTGATCGAAAGTTTGTATATGTTAATGAGGTATTACCTCACTGAAATGAGGAATTACGAAAGGTAAAATAAGGAAGGCATTTATGAAACTAATTAAAACTTTTCACACCGTGCCTGTTTTTTGATAGGGAGTGAAAAATTCTTAATTCAGCAACTTTCGCTTTGAACGGTAACGTTATTGGAAAAAAGGATTGTTAAACCCTCCATCCAAAAAAGGGTAGTAATAGAAAGCAGTATACGTAGATAATAGATAGTAGTAGAAAGCACCGAATGCCGAAGAAAAAAAATTATATATTTTACAAATATATCATAACTGATATAAAGAACTGCAACTATGTATTTCTATTAAGGTACGAGTACAGTAGTCACATGCAAAATGAATTGACAGTTTCCCGAATCGTAACAGGAACTGAATTACGAAAATAAATAGAAGACGGAATTCACGCAGCGGTATCTGAAAGAAGAGTAGACAGGTTACCCTGTACTCTCCTTTGATTTTGATTTGATATTGATTACCATGTCTACGAAGTAAAGTGAAAATGTTTTGAAGTAGCAATAATGCATTGAAAGTCAATGACAATCACAAATTACAAGTCTTATAGAACTGCACCCAACTAGAGGCACAGAGAATTAAGAATAAGATACAGACAAAAGATACAATAAATCATATCATGAATATTACGAACAACTGTTTTATTTAAGTGTCTTTGGTAACAGAGTTTCTCGTTGGTAGCCAGCATTAGATAGTATCACGTAAAGAGGCAATTTTCAGTACAATAAAGCATTGTTTGGACGGCCGTATTGTTCAGCCGATCGTAATTTACTAGCTTGTTAGCTGGCCGATACTGGAGAGTGGTGACAAGCTGGATAGCTTATGATAAGCGCTTTATCTCATTTCAATACAAACGTTCGATGTTAATGTTCGATGATAAACATTTATCGACATACAACTTTGTTTTTTATTTTACTTTAATAGCTGCTTACCTTATACAAGACATCATTAGTATACAATTAGGTTAACGAACTCCATAAATTTGGAAGTAAATATTGATATTCTCTCCAGTTGAGTACCTTTTTATCGCCAGGAGAAAATTTATGTATTTGTAGACGTTACTGTAGTGTCCCTTTCTATTAATGTTAAAATCGGCTAAATAATATGTAATAAGCAATGTCATCCACATAACTGAATTAAGAAGGCTTAGGACTATGCAGCTATGGACTTTTAGAAGGAGATGAATGGAATATAATAATACCTGAGGTCACCACGCACTGTCATTTTATTCCAATGTAGGCAGAGACAGTATATTGTAATCAGAAAGCTGATAAATCACTAGTTGGTTCATATGAATTACTTTAAACTGAGACACAGAACAAATTATTTTGATATACTGGATGAGCATGGAACCCTCAACACGAGGCTCAGCAATCAAGTTTATTTACCACTAAACCAACAGGTCAGCAGTATTAACTTAACTTGAAAATTAACAAACCTGTTTAATACTCTAATACGTACCAAACAATATCAGTACACAGCTCAGTACTTTGAACCAATTGCAAATCTCATCGACCTTGTATAATAATGATTACCATTAAAGAACAAGAATATATTTAGATAACGCTGTTTCTAAATAAGTAATCTTCAGGAACAATGTAAATCCGCCCACGTAAGGTCACGAACTCGTTCGAAGGGCTCTCGCGATCTAAATATTGAATGGAATAGTTTACAAATCCAGAGCTGTAAAGGAACAACCCGCCAGGGTCGTATTCGGGGTCTCTTCGCTGTACATAATTAAACGTTCCGAAATGTTTCCCATAGTTCTAATTCGGAACTTGGCTGCCGAGAGTTGAGGTAATAACCGCTTGCCAATACGCTTCAAAAGGTTTAAATAAAGTTTTTCGCGTGCCAAATTTCGCATAAAAGTTTATTTGCGAAGCGTGTTTGTTTAACTGGATTATTCTCTCCCCATACATTGAAGACCAACCACACATCCGAATTCACATATATTCTCTGTTTTATTTTAGCAATGGTACTGTAATGGTTTGGATTTCAGTATCTATTGCGGAATGTCAATTAACGTTAACAAAGTTAAATGCGTTTTAAGTTAAAATTGAAATATAGACTTAATGCCCTAAAACCTCTATGAGAGCATTTTAAACAGTAGAACAATAAAACAGTTGAAAACAATATTTGAAAGTGCACTGTGCACTGTGTGTGCATAAACACATAAATTAAATCAATTAAAATCTTAATCTTTCCGTTTGCGAAGCCTATCTCGTTTCAGTTGGGGTCGGCTCTTCCCGTTATTTTTCGTCAGATGCGTCGATTCTAAGTCGTCGAGTAATTTACTTCGGTCTTCGGGCTATTGTTGATGACTGTAATCCAAGTTTGAACGGGTCTTTCTTGGTTCTAGCGACCGCTATTCATTTTGAGGACTTGCCTAGTCATACAGTTTTCATGCCTTCTCATTACATCTTCATACCATTTAAGTCGAGTAGGTAAAATATAAAACGTTATTTACAGGAAGTAACACCACGCGCTCGCGTATGACTCATTTCATAAAGCATCAAACGCCTCAAACCTAAGTTGAATTCACATAAATGTTCTAGGTAAACCAATCGCACAGTGAAAGATCTTGTCGAGTCCAGTTGATCTAAAGGGAACCACGCATTTCAGCAAGTAGCTCCTTAAGAGCACTCACCTTAGTGTATGTAAATAAATATACAGAAGATTTGCCTCGGGCGCATACGTCACAAGGTGATTCAGTCTGCGTCTGACAGTCGGCCCGGTAGCAATTGGCGGTGCGTAGGCGAATCAAATATAGTTAATAACGACAGTCAGCACACAACCTCCACTCGCCATATTGATAACTACGCAAAAAGGTCAGTTTGAAAATTTTTGTCACAACCCTTAAAAAAAGAATTCTGATTAAATCGTCGTACTAGTTAGTACGGAGAAATATTTTTCGTACCATTAATCCTACGCCTTCTGGAATAAGGATAATTTCTAAATAACGTAATATTTATAATCTACGTTGAATTTCAAGGTAAACCTATACCCATTTTGTAACTACGTATGTCGTAAACAACCGTATCCTACACAGCACGTCTTTTACGATACACGTAAGCTTATCTTTACGAGTAATTAATCGCTATCTTTAATACACGCTGAAGCGAAACATTCTTGCTGTTTACACGTTGTTTAATTGTTCTTAGTTATATTTGCACGTGGGTTCAATGATCTACTCGTGTTATTATCAATGAATAATTAATTGCGTTTCCGTGACAATGACTTTGCTACTCGTAGATTTACGATTTTACGTAAACAATTGTACTACTGTATAGTGCGAAGGATCGTAACTATATTTTAAAGATACAGAATCGATTGGATGTGGATTTATTACGAAAGATTTGTATAATTAACGCCAAATATTTTTAACGATCACAGTTAATCGAATGAATCTACGCGGTTAACGTCGTCATGTCTTGTTACGTAACAGTAGGTATTCTATGGCGTAGATATATTCTATCATTTATTCATTTATTTGTTTACGATCTCTGTAATTATTCGTAATTGGTTATGTAAGGCAGACGGAGAAAATGACGTGATAATTTTTACCATATAACGTACCATTTTGAGTAACGTATTAACAAAACGGTCACCTGAGGTTGTCAACTTCAATATCTGATCAAAGGTCTTTCTTCGTTTAAGTTCAGATTGACAAAATTATAAAAATAGCTTAAATCAAAACTATTGTACCCACTTTAAAAGTCTCCGTCGCGGTTTCATCAATATTAGTTAATGTGAGTAATTGTGTGTAAGCACACAATGCCACCCAATCTAAAATCAGCGTTTCTGATACTCAGTTACTTTACTCGTCGTTTTCAATCTGCAACTGATTTATGGATACAAGCGCTCCGGTAATAGACATACTTTGTTACGTGCTACTGTAGGTACACGTGAATTTTCACTCCGCGGAGTACCGGGTCCCTTTAAACGCAATCAATCAGAGGTGATTGGATTATCACTTGTTCCTAATTGAAATGTACTACGCTCGTAAAACAGAAGCGAATTAATTTTAATGGATCTTACTTCATGACTGAAGATAATGGCTCTTTATCCATACAATTCGGAAAAGATTTTGCGATCTACACTATTTCTTTATCTAGCTAATGTTAAGTGTCATATGCAGCCCAAGGATAACTCTGTATCTAATCTCTGTTCAAGGCTTATACAAAAACACGTTAATGACTGTCACGTTTACTATTCTATTTTATAAATATTTGACTCATACATATACTCACGCACAACTAACACATACACACAACTTATTATACACACAATTTATATTTATTGTCCAACCACTCGTAATACCTACTCGTTCCTATATATACTCGTAAGTTCACAAAAAAAAAGATTGTGATTAGTAGACAGGAGCTCGACATTGACACGGACAGCTGTCTTTTTGTGTACTCGTCACGCCATGTCACTATCCATGACATTACCTAATGTAACGATTAACGCTTTGTTCAAAAATGAGCCAAGTGTGCTTTTCCTCCGCTTTTCTGTAGGCTCAATGCAAACATCCGTAACAATATACAATTTTCATCTTAAAAAATAAAGTAATATACATCCCACTACAATATACAATTGATAACATTGAACAAAATACAATGACAGCAAAATACAGTTGATAACATAATTGGAATTTCAATTAATTTGAATTATATTGCTGAAACCATCACACCTCAATAAAATCAAAGCTATATTTCTTTAATTTTCATTTCTATATTGAATAACATACTTATTTAACACCGTATTGATTTTAAATGCCTATACTGTACGTTAAAAATGGTTCGTTACCTTTCAACTAATAAATTAAAACTCGTATGAACGTGGTTATGTTTGAAATTGTTTATGAAATTCGAAATGAATTTATAGGCGTCAATATTGAATAATTAATAGGATTTTACGTTCATTATAATTGTAAAATGGTATTGTTATTACAAAACAGATTGCCGTGGCTTTTATTGGTATTGATTACATGTAAAGCATTCTAATATCATTATAATTTTAACCAAAACATATTGTTAACCTATAATAGTAAAATGTAGTGTGAACAAAGGTTTAAATTATTTGTAAAACCAAAACCGAATAAATCCCTGTTACACAGTAAATGTCACACGGTAAGTTTGTTTGTTTTTCATACAATATATATGTATTTATAAGTTATCAAAACAATTCAATATTTATTGCAATAATATATAATACAGTCTATCTTAATATGCATACAAATTAAAACAGATACATATAATCGTTTAAGACACATACCTCCACACGCAAATCATTTAAAACGGAAATTCATTGGGATGCTTGACAAGCGATATTTCTACACGATCATCACTTTTACAATCCGAATGCTGGTTTATTAGCTCATAACCACACGTCTAACCCACTTTTGAGTATATACAGTCTAACGAACATTGTAATGAACACAAATTATCAATATTAATAAACATTGGTCACCCGAAGTATCGCACAATCCCATGGAAAATAAAGATGTTCTAGATTTAAAACGTATCTCGTGGTTATCGTATACATCTATCTTTGTCGCACTAGGACTGACTTTTGGAACGTTCGAAATTCAAGTTTCAAACAACTAAGTGGAACTTAACTTTGTTTTTATGAAATGTATGAAAATACACCATTTTCCTCAGTTCTATTTCTGTTTTTGTTCTTTTATATATATTTTACCATTCTGTTCTACATATTATATTCTTTATGTAAATGAAGATAAAAGCATAAAAGTAATAATTTTCCGTACACAGACGAGAAATGCACAGTCCAACTATTCAATTAGTTCTCTCCGCACTAACATTACATGGCTGAGGTAATGCATCATTTGAAGATAATTCCAGTTGAATCGGCATAAAGTTAATTTATGAATCGCTGAGTCCCTAATACGAGTTTTGCTGGAACTTTGCTACGTGGAGTTTGTGAATTTTAAATCATAGGTAGAGGTATAGTTTTCCCTTGATGCCACTTTAAATCAAGATTTGCAAAATTCTCAGTTCTTATAAAGAATAGAAATGATGTTATAACGAAATTATTATTATTACTGTAACAGATGGGTTTCTGATTTTATGATTGAGTTAAAATCTCTCGTATTTGTTACCTCTCTCTAATTCTCCGTAACTTTTACTTTAACAGTGAAACAACCACAGAAAATATGTTATTTAACACAAAAATATATCTAATATTAGTTAAGACGTTCAAGCTCTCTACGCGAACGATATCGGACTTAATCTTCGATAACTTTCTGAACGATTGAATTACTAAGCCGTTTAAACTTAGTTCTGTTGAAAAGAATTCTCAAATAGAAAGTTATTTATATAAAGAGATCAAAGGGATACCGAGCCTTTCTTATTTGAACTATCGAAATTTATAAATAATTCTGAAAAATATTCTTATATGTAAAACAGAATGAAATGACTAACATATATTTCAATTAATGACAATGAATGTAGAACTGAATTAAAATATGAATCAGCCAATAAACGAAGTGATAATTAATGACTTTACTTCTGTGAATAAACGAAAGGCTAAAATGTTTTGACAAATGAATAATTCTACGCCTTCAGCATATGCATTCTAATGAACAATGTTTCATTTATAAATCTCTAGCATAATCCTTTAATTAATGAAATATTTACCTTCCAACAATATCATGTAGATATGTAAACTCGTAACGACTATATAATCGACCACTTTCTTAGTGGTAGTTATGCTAATAAGAACTCCACATATGGAATTTAGTACTAATTTGACTAATGGTACTGACAGCCATGGTTTTTGGTTCCGTATCAGATGTCCACGAGTCCAATCTCGACTGCTGCCAGCTCGATTGCGACTCTCCTCATATATAACAAGATGTAACACAAAGTTACACTTTCATACAAATAAAAATAAAGACATTTTCTCCTTATACACGTTTTCGATTTTCAAAAATATGGAAATAGGATACGAGTTTAGTCCGAAACTGTCTATCATACCCGTCGGATCGTCAGAGTAACGATACGTTGGCAAAAAATAGCACAAAACTAGACGTGAGCTGAGAGTCCCATATCTCGTACAAATACCGAATATTCACGTGAATTTATACAACACAAATTTATCGATATTTCTGAACGTACCTTTATAATTTGTTGGCATTTAATAGCGTGTGTTATAGCCATTGCAAATAGATAAAAAAAGAAACTTAAATATATATTTGTTCAACATTAAACATTTTGTAAATAAAAAATCTACGCTTACGTACAAAAATTAAGTACTTACAATTAATGTGGAAAACGGTTCATTTAGGTATATTTTTAGCGCAGTTTCAACGCAGCGCTTTACATGTTAGGTACAAAACACACGTAGCTTCAACGCTATGACACGCTAAAACCTAGTAATGGATAAAATTAGGCCAACTACACCCCGTCGTGCTCATGGCACTAATGCTTAATGAGCGAGATAAGAACCGAGCAGCGCAGCAATTATTTTAAAGCATAGAATTAAAACAAATCGATTAAATTTAGATTCATATTAATGTTATAAATGAGTAACAGACACGCTGCGTCTTTGTTAGGTTTTCACCTCAAAATGCTGAAACGATTTTGATGATATTTTCTATGGAAATCGCTGAAAACGCTTTTAATTCAACCTGTAAGAGTAGAATAGTGGGTAAAAAATGTTATGAGAATATTTCAGGTTTTAACAGGTTTCAGGTGAATTTGAAATGAAAAGTTTTAAATGAAATGTATGTGTATGTGTGTGGGTGTATGTCTGTGTAAATAAATACAGTTCAAAAATTTATGAATGACTTAATATATCAACACCTACTAAACTTATGTCAAGGTGCTTAATAGTGATATTTCGAAAGCGTTGCCTCGCTCCGTTATTCGCGACGTTATCTCTTGAGCCCATTTCCTCTGAGATTTATTTATTAACCGTCGGTTGCTTTATTGTTGGTGCATGTAAAGAATTAATAATTACAATCCCTAAAATAGCAAGTTGTTTTCTTGTACACCGTTATATACAACGGTAATAAAAACCACACCAGCAACAATAAATGATATTATGCAATAATGTATAGCTTTTTCATTATTAATTAATAATAATCCACCAACAGTTACTATTATTACATTTAGATGTGTTATAACTATTTACAACGTATAGTAAAATGTATTAAAACCAAATAGATATACATAAGAACTAAATAAATAACAATAGAAATGTGCAAAAACAATTTATAATATCCTTTGACTTTATCTTGCTCTTATCGTCTTATTGTTTAGAAGTTACAAGTCGACCTTCTGTGTGAACGGCTGACTAAGAATAACGTAGGTACTTACGTGACATCACCATGCGACCTTTTGTCTGCGCGAGTAAGGAAAGGTCCTACGAGATCCGCACCTCTGCCGTGCAAGCTATATTCCACGTCAATAAATAATAACTTTAAATGAACTCTCGATTGAAGTAGCTAATACAATTACTATTCGTTAAATCTGGAACTATATAACAAAATATCGTTGGACGGAATAAGTGTGCTCTAATAATTTATATACAATTAAAGTGTCATATGCAGACCCCTGGAAAATCCATGCATGCTTTAACAGAACGGCTGCTGCGTGCCTGTAATGTGTGCAGTTACATTAATGCCAACATTACCACGTTAACGAGATAGATAAAGCAATACATTTGCGCTGTTAAACCAAGCTCTGAATATAGCCAGACAAATTGCTTGCTATAATGTGCTTGTAAATATTTAAAGGCAATAATAGCGTTTAAAGATTTTGTGATAGATTGGACGGTTTAGCATACGACGCAATCCAAATTTCGTTTTTGGTTAAAACAGTATTTCGAAGATTTTTGTCGTAAAAATACACGGACAAAATGAACCTACACGTTTTTCCCGTTCGCAATTTATCGAAGTTTACGTTTATGGGAAAGCAGAGTCCTGGCCAGCTGATGGCTCTGCAGTCGATTCTATATCCAATGTCAGACGTGTTGTTGCTACTGAGAATTTAATTGGATCACCTTGTCTCAATATTTCCTGACTACCCTGTCAGAACACAACAACGACGACGGGAATCAGTTTTCTCAGCACACTAGGAAACACTAACTAATCCGACAAACCCAGTGACAGTAAACATCCAATAAAAAAATAAGTTATAGCAATCAATATTACCAGAATATTTTCGTTGTTAATATCGAGATACTCAAGTATATTAATATCTCACGTTTTCCTTATTACTACAAAAACAAAATATAATTGGAAATATGAGTAAATAAAACCATTTTATCAAACGCTTACCGTGTTGTAAGGAATCTGTGAGGAACACAATTCCGTCGAGAGTCTTATTGCGCACACGAGAATAATAAATTAAAATCTATTTCAATCCTGAAGCCTGACCTCAGACAGCTAACATTTATTTGTAGATTAGGAAAAGAAAACAATACTGTATACGTTTATCTTTAACTTTTTTACATTATAAAAGATTCAGCGTGGCTTCTTACCTTTCTCATTCTGAACCTTATGTGGCACAGTCGAACGACGCATTACATATTTGATGATACTGACAATGATGACTTACAATTGACTGGAAATAATCAAACAAATCCGTTATCATCCATTTCTAACATAAAACCAGAAACATGTAGAGTTTGAGGCAATGAATAGAAGACGTTAACATTCAATTTGAACCTGCTAGTACCTATTCTTCACGCTGACTTCATTGAAGGAATAATAGACACTTTATTTTCTCAAAAAACATTTAGCTTGATTTATCTAGACATTAATACTTAGAAGCTATGAGCGTACTTAAATTATAAACTTAAAATCACCTATTCTCAGTAAACAGTATAACAATTAATATTTGTGTTAAGACTTCGCCGTGTACCTCCGGCCCGGAGTGTTTATTTGAATTTATTATAATGGCTACGCAATTACGTGCCTATTTAAATAATAACTTAAGAAGGGCTGTAGCGGCCTTTGCTCCGTGTATTTTCGGTTATTTTCCTTAAGAGCATCATCTTTCACGCCGATGTTGATAGCATTTGAATAATGGCGATTGTAACCCATATATGTCAAGCTGAAAACAAGTCTGTAACCAAGGGTATTACAAGGATTTAACGCGTATTCCCATGCCGCTGTAGCTATACGAATTATTATTCATTAATCAGAGCCACCGGTCATTCCTTCTGTTGGTCTTCGATCTTCAAGCCCAAAATCCTTATTCCAGCTTTAACGAATGTTACTAACGATATTCCATTTAGATTTTTTTATCACAGAATACCTTCATGTAGTTCTATAAGTATACTGTATAGGTAGGTTGTATTTTTTTTCGACCGCAATTGGCGAGCAAGGAAATTGTCTGTAACCGCGGTTAGTAATACGATAATGTGTGTATTATACCATATATATATAGTTTGCGTGTCTATTTATGAATATGTAACATAAAAAGTTCCTTTCGATTATATCAGAGCTGGCCCCGTTTATTATTTCCGTGATAGCTGTGTCGTTCTGAAAGTCTGCACTGTAACGGATGCAAACGTACAAACAGACGGGTAACGAACTCAGATGCGAACAAATATATTTACATAAATATTTTTAGCAATCTGTCGCTCTCGCCGAGCTTGCACCCGTGTTGCGAAAGTTAGGATGAGATTATATACACGTCAATAGTTAATCCGGCCGTACATTTTCCGTTTCGTGCGTTGCGAATACGTCGAATAAATACATTTAATGTTTTCCGAGTGGAATATTTTGTTTTCGAAAAGGAACACTTTAACCTTTAGAAATTTATTGTTGAACGTAACAATAAATACCGATATTACACATATTTCTCACAGTCTTAATGATAAGTGATAAGTCATAAGTGATTTCAGACAATTTCCTTACCAAATTTTAACTTAACCACTTATGCCCTATTGACGTACAACAGTCCAACAGACACATCGATTTTTCTTTTCAAACATTAGACATAAATCATTAATATTCATACAGCGCTCATTATATGTAGAATAGTAACTTCATAAAACTCACTTTACGAACTTCTATGAATTATCCCATAATAAAAAACCACGAACGGATGAAATAAAAATGTTTCACGGCGTAACTCAATTGTTATAATAAACAACTGAAGCTAAAATATAGTTCGGGACAAAAGACCAAGCACTGTATCGCGTTCGCTGCGAGGCAAAATGACAAGCGGTGGGTAAATCTGTCGGTTTCGGTGGTCCATTTCGCCGCTTCCGGTCATCTCCTCGCGGTACACAATTTATCGTCGCTTCCGCATCCTCGCCCACACGCCGCCATCACTAATCGTTTAGATAAGCAACCTTTCGTGCTGTCAAAACGTACTGTTACTGTCAACAGCAGGATATTGATATGTAGATATTTTGTCTCTTTCCTGTCTTTTCTATGATGCCAGACATTAGCGGTCACGTAATTGCGATGTAAGGTACTATTATGTTAGGTTTCTCCAATTAAAATATTTCCTTGAACTTATAAATATACTTCTTTAAACTTGTTATTGCGTGCACCAGTAAATGTAATGTTACAAATGCAGTTTGACATAACTGCGCAAAACCTTTAACTTTAGGTGTTACAAAATATATTAATCACTGATGATACAATGAAGCGTAAATAAATATTCCCTACCTACATACATAGCTATTCAACATCTATAGACTCCTGCACAATTTGAACTATCACCATGAAAGTTGAGACGTATAAGTATTTTTTGACGGAGAAAGTTTTTACACTATCCACTTTATTGCTAGTTGTAACTTGTGATTCGCCATTAGATGGCGCTCTAGCAGATTATACAAAAGTTCGTACTAATATACGTAGGAATATTCGTTTATTATCAGCACCAAAATTTTATCGCTTTAATTTTTTACGGCAATTGATCTCTTAGAGGTTAAATAAGAAAAGACTTCCATGCCAAGGTAGTTATTTTTACATAAAATACGAAACCAACAGTATGAAAGGTAGCATCGGGAAGAACTAACTACCGAACATTCAGTAGTTACGTGGACTCGTGAACACATCTGGCCCTATGAGAATACGTGTAAATTTAAATGAAACATAAAAAAGTGAAACAAAAAGTAAAACCACTTTTATAAAAGAATATTAAGATTAAATGAAATTCCATAGAAAACTATCACGAAGAATCCTGAACAAATATTGGAGCTAATTGCCGTAATGGCGGGCAGAATTCAACATAATGTAATGCTAATATTTATTTAAATCGAGGCCCTTTTGGTGTAATTTTAACGGTGCTTCCGTTCCCTTTGACCTAACAATTACCTTAAATAACACATGTGCTTTGAATCCCAACTATAATAAACGAAAATATGTACCTAGTGTGTTATTAAACGAGAATATTTTTGATCTACTCGTATTATTCTAAAAGGATGTACCTAATTTTTGAAAAACATATTATGTAATTGTAACGTATGTACATACATATTTAAAAAAATACCTGGTTTAACCGATAAAATGTATATTTAGACCGACGAAATCAGTCAAAGGAAGAAAAATATATTTTATTTGGACTATTTGGTCAAGGTAGAAAACTTAACGGTATTATAATTGATTTGCGTATTTGCGTTACTTCAAAATGTTTATATCGTTAAAGCAAATGATCTGTTATATAAATAAAAACCATAATTACATTGAAAGAGGGAGAACAAAGCAAGCGCGGCGAATGTTTAAACAAGAGTGTAAACAAACCCCAGCACATACTGTAATTTACTACGCCACGCTAATATAGAATGATAATAAGGTATTAAAATGCAATATATAATGCCCTTGATTGTCATATTGTTTCATTTATCGTTTCCAGTAAATCCGCTGAGAGTAAATCATTCAGGGGATATTATAATTTAACACGTGCATATAATGGAAATATTTAATAGTTAAATATCAAATGCACTCTTATATTTTAGGGATGTCGCAATGTATGTCATAATGTAGGTACTAAAAGTGCAAAATTTCACATCTTAAGCTTTATTTATTTGCGCGAAGTCGCAATTGATTGTGCACCATTATCATGTTGAAATATTTTTAATATTAATGTAACCGTCGCTGGTAAACGTGATAAATAAAATTTAATTTAAAATTACGCCTCATTAAAAATCCGCTTTTGAATGACTATTAAATTAATAAATATTAATGTGCATGACAACAGCATGTAAGTGCATATTGAATTAAAACGTGCGATGTCATTCTATTACCCAATAATCTATTTGTCAGAAGTGTTCAGACGGAAGATATTTTAATTCAATTAAGAGGGATATTTTAATTCAATTAACGACTTTGGGTATTCAATTGAATTTACTTTGCAAAACTTCCAGCTCGCAGTCAGGTCTACTGATTAATTACAGATTTCCTTTGTTTGCTATTCAATAGAGGAGAACTGGAGATAAAATTACGTTTGAAAAGGGTAGAAATAATGCACGCAAGCGATCTGGTATATGAGGATATTAGAGGTAGGTAAATTGATTTATGTTTTTTAATTGTTTAACTAAAATTATCACGCACACTCATAGTAGGATTTATCAACTTTTCGTTACATTTTAATAACACATTCATAAATTGAAATCTTAAATCGATAGCTCCAGATTAATCTCTAGGAATAGAGCAGCATCTGCGATTAACTTTACCTATTGTTTAAGAGAAGACAGCAATCAATTATATTCTCCGTCGATATTGTCAAGTGTTAGGAGTAGAAACAAGGTCTTCGATTGAGAGAAAAGAAAAGTAGCCACAGCGGTTGGCACTTCCAGGAATCAACCTGCATAAACGTTTTACAACCCATAAAATCACTTCCGAGTGTATTTCGAAGTACCGTACACGGCTCGTCACTTCGCAATTTGGAACGTAACATTTTCACGTTGAATTTATATCGGCATTACCTTATTCCTCTTACGCCAATTCACAGCTAATACATTTTACATTTAGCTGGAAACTATGTACTTTCATTTGCTAATGTTCTGTGTTCCTTGTGGAACATCTGTACTGTTGCTATTTCTATATTACGTTAATAATCTCGCAATTAATAACTAGACACGAACGGCTAATATGTAGATATTGATATTTTAAAATGCTCCCAATTGTTAAATTATACTTAGAAGAAAATTCAATTTAGAAAATGATTATATTTCACTTTGGTAATTACTTAAAAGCTCTCATTGTGTTTTAGAAAAATGGTATTACAAGATGAAACATTGCAACTATCCAGCCATAAGAGACAGCAGCGAGCAATTCCCCGCCGAGTCTCCAGAGCAATAAATTGTGCAGTTAATACCTAAGCATTTGTCCGCGTGCTGAGCAACCACTCGACACAGAATTTCTTTACGTGGAATGTGTAAGAACTTTAACTTTAACATGAACACTTCTATCCTTTCTCTTGATATTAAAATACCTGTAAAATGCATCAACTGTATGATAGACTACCAGGTTGTGTATTTAATTGGTAACCGCTTAGAACCGGAATTAAAATTGGAACTGGAAGGGAATTGTGACTGCTTATAACTGGTTTCAACCCGTTCGAGCAATCTTAAGGTGGCTTCCCACGATGCAGGTTTCTGATTCTGCACACACGTAACACACCAAGGCTCTTCAAAAGTGCTCGCATCGCACCTTTCGAATTACTGACTCACTGAAATACTAAATAAATAACTGGGGTCAATTCCGCACACGGCTGTCTGATCCCAAATTAGGCAATTTAACGCCTACGTTATGGTGACCAGACAGCTGATAAACATACATATATACATACGACATAGTACTTATATAGATATTTTTATTACGCCCAGACACAGAACA
>DWGJ01000362.1:0-32513 GCA_018246895.1 Aspitha aspitha aspitha
AGCGAGTGCCAAATATCTCTGTCCTTACAAACCTGCCGTGCTTCATCTACATTCATCATTCTCTTCGTGCATACACGCCGGTTTCCGAGGCTCTCGACTCCCCCATCGGCCAATGTCTGACCTATTCGGTCGAGATAGGACGGAGTCTTGGTGAATCAGTCAGGGTGAGCTAAATATAGAGGTGAGAAGGCTGGCTAATGGGGCGTTGCGTGCGCAGGTGACGGAGCCGCACTACTGCGTGCGCTTCAACTCGGCGGAGCACGCGCGCGCGCGCGGCGCCGCGCCCGGCGCGGACGTGTGCGTGGCGCCGCTCACGCACCACACCAACTACGTGTTTCTCGCCCAGCTCATGAAGTGAGCGCCCCCCCCCCCTATCAACACTACACACTCTCCATACCATACCACTTCTATACTTTTACACTGGTATTATAACGCTGAAGAGTTTATTTGGTTGAACGCACTAATCTCAGGAACCGTCGGTTCCAATTGATAAACTATTTTTGTGTTGAATATTTCACTTATTGAGGAAGGCTATAGGCTATATACAATAGCAATGAGAAATGTTGCAAAAACGGGAAAATATCAATTTTCACGCAGGCGAAGCTGCGGGCACAGCTAGTGCTATATATACTAACCGGTAGACCCGACCAAGCGTTGCCGTGGTCATTTACATTACCAAATAGATTAATATTTGTTTGAGAGGCGCGAGTATGTGTGTTTATTGGCTGCTTTGTTACACATAGTATACACAGCTTGGATTAATGTACAGCCAAAAGTGTATGCCCTTACAGTTCATTATTTTCAAATAATGTCTTGTTTTTTAATTGTCAGGTAGAAATAACTTTTTATAATTAGAAATATATTAAGATATATAGGAAATTCTAGCACGATTTGCTGTTAAGTTAGGTACCGAAATGTATTCGAGAGATGTAAAATTCACAATGTTATTCCTCAGGACGAAGGGTTCGGACGCGTCGTGGCTGAACGACGTGGAGCCGCCGCTCAACCACATGGAGTTCTCCGACGACGAGGAGGAGAGGCGGGCGAGCAAGGCGAGGAGGGAGCAGGCGCGGCTCGCGCGCCACGACGACAGCGGCGAGACCTCCAAGCACCCGCCGCGCAAGACGCTGGAAGCGAAGCGGAACCAGCGGCCGTCCGAGTCGAGCAGCCGCTTCGGCGGCGGCGCCAACAAGGGCCGCAACCCGTTCGCGGCCGCGCTCCGCCGCCACCCGGGCCCGTTCCCGCGGCTCGCGCGGCCGTGGCCCGGCGGCGCGGAGCCGCGCACGCCACCGCCGCACCCCGCCGACCCCGCGCACGCCTTCCCGTACGCCGCGGCGCCGTTCCACCCGAGCGTGTTCCCGCCGAACTTGTGCTCGCCGCCGCCGCCGCCGCCCCCGTTCGTTGCCCTCGCGGCCCAGTACCGGTTCGGCGTGGCGCCGCAGTTGCCGCAGCTGCCGCCGCTGCCGCTGCCCCCCATGAGCGTGCCGCCGCCGTTCGCCCCCCCCGCGCCGCCGTTCGCCCCCCCCGCGCCGCCGTTCGCCGCCGGCTACTGCGGCGCGCCCGGCCCGCAGTGGCTGCGCGGCGCGCCCCCGCCGCCCGGAACCTAAATGCGCGTAGAGTTAATAAACGTTGTCGTCGTAAGTTCATAATACAGCTCGTTAGCCGCGTCTAACAATACCCAGTATGGTTATCCAAAAATAAATGTATATTTATATGTAATAAATTATAATTATAATGCTAGTTCGGTTTTTTTCTTTTCTTAACATAATGCAAAGTTTAAAAGGAATAGTTGTTTCGATAATAAGTCCTAATATAACGATAACATTTATGAAAAAACGTAAGGAGTATATAAGGAAGTAGTAGAACAGTCCAGTTGTTTATATATAGCAATCGGCATCCAAATAGCATTGAAGTTTGTGAGTCACAGTCACAGATGCAAATGTCCTCGGAACATAACTGCCATTCACAAAGACCTACTCGGGTCTTTGTGAATGGCATTAGATAAGATTATAATAGACGTACTACTCGGTTTGGCAAAATATAGAAAACAATAAAATAATGACAGTTTAAAAGTGATATTTCCAGGGAAGGAAGGAAAATGACAAGTCTGATAATTTTGTGATTTCTTTATTAAATATTTCATTGTTAGAAATTAACTAACGATCGATTTTCGTAAATGTTAAAAGTAATAATAATAAAAGGTTCATGATAATAAAAAGATTACATCTAAAAAATACTGCTCATGGACTATGCAGATGCTGGTCTGCTGCCCTACGGTTGACGGGACGTCAACGAAAACTGGTTATATAAAATAATAAAAATTTTGCACTCACATGATCACAAAGTAAAATGATAGCCATTTCACAAATAAAGGAATATAAAAAATCCGCATCATACAACTTAATATTAGCTTCGCCGCCTCGCGCGGGCGGCGAGGGACAATACTTCAACGTAACATACATCATTTATCGATGAATTAATTTAAATACGAAAACGCTGCGAATATATGACGCGACCAAGCAGAGAATGGTTTAATGTGTCAGAAACGTTCTTTCGGATGTAATTAATTGATAAATAATTATTATTAATGCAGTTAATGAAAATGAAATGACGTCTTCATAATTAATGTAACAATTCGAAATCAAATCGATCAGTGCATTTATTGATTTCAAAATGGCTTCGAAATTGCACTACCACTAAAATCTCGATTAATCTCAGAGGCGGCTTAAAACATTCTCTATTTGACACGAAATTTCATTAAACATTTCATTGAAAATTATAATAAACTTATAGCGCATATAAAACTAATTTCGATTTCATAGACAATATAGTAAAGAACGTAATAGTAGAACTTGTTGGCGTTTTAATAACGAAAAAAAATTACAAAAATAAAGTTAAATCGATATATATAACTGTAAAAAAATATTACCAATGTAAAATTGCAATATGATTAAGTGAAATTTATGTAATTCATTTCAAAGCCCCAACGCGTTCTACTGTTGTGTTCTCGTGCGAATAAACAAAATAAACTTAATATAAATGCAATCAAACGGGCGATCACTCTTCTAACATTCCATAAATAATCATCGATTTATTGCCGAACAATACGACCGCTGCCCGCCCGCAACATATCACACTTGATTCGACAATCGTTCATAAACAGGCCAATAATGCATCTCGTTCTACACTGGGCCTAATAGCAATGTAATAAAATTCATACAAATTTCCATTCATCGCTATAAATAGTGATATATAGCATTAAAAACTCAATAACCCTATAGATTTCTCGTAGTCTAGTAGCTACCATCGCTAAGGTATCACCGACTTCAGTTATTTCCCACTGCATATAATTTAAAACAATTTCAATGTATCACTCCATCAATCAATACAAAAAACAATTGTAACAAATGCGTTGCTCTTTACGTAAATGCATAACAAAAATTTTCAAATAATCAAATGCAAATTCGTAAATGTCATACGATATATGTTGTCGGCGAGCGAGCGGTGCCGGGGTGCGAACTTAACTTAGACAACACATAGCCAATACGGTCGGCGGCGCAAGTACACTGCGCGCCGCTGACGAACTTAGCTTAGTTATAAAAATACAGATTCATTTGTTTTAAATTAACTCTCGACCGTCCTAGCGCCGTCTGAGACTCATGACGTATAAAATGCCTCTTCGGGGCTCCTATTACGAGTTCACTACGAAACGATATCGCTACGAGTACGTACCCACTAGGGATGTTATGGATATGAAATTTCGGATACGGATGTGAAATTATTTCGGATCATCAGTTAGTTTCGGTTATGGATGTTACATTTGTAAGGAATTTCAAAAGTTAAAAGAATTCTGAAATTATCCGAAACTTTTATATCGGATATCCGATAGTTTCGGTTACGGTTACGGAGCTCCTTAACATCCCTAGTACCCACCGGTACGGAGCAGTCCGCCGTTGTACACTCAACGGAAAAAGCGAAGGGAAAACCGATACAATACGCGATACATGTTACATCACTAATAGTGAACTACCGAATATCGATAATTTGATCGTGTAATAGAAAACTTAACGCTAAACGATTAAAGGAAATAATTATAATTACGTTCCGCTACATTAGTGTTTCAGGGTTATAAATTTTGTATCGATTACACGTTAGGAACTATGCTACTGTACACGAATGATTAAAAAAACACTAATCGATATAATTGAAAAAAAAAAAACATAATTAAATATAAAGTTAATACCTTCGAAAAACGATGCGAAAATTTCATTCCGAACGCGAAGCGTGCCTTAAAAAAAGACAAAAAAAACTGGAATTTATAATCTGTTGCCGATAAAATATAAGTGATTCCGATCACGGCTGTCTCACAGGCTCGCGTCGATTGGGCATTATAAATATATAGCTGTCAGACCGTGGGGTTGTCGTGTTGCGTATCGATTACATTACAACGTTACACACTAGGATACCGTTACACATTACGTTACAGGCAAAACGATTAAAGAAATATATATGTCATTACAATCGTTACAATTATGTCCATATAATATGTTCCGCTAAAAATAAGTAGCCTTAAGTCGTATCACTAAATCGTATGGTGTTGCCGAGTTATATAATATTTAGAATATTAACGTTCTTACCTAGTACACTACGAGCTACTATCTAATATTCACAGAGATTGAGAATGGCGGGCGGGCGCGCGGCGGCGTGGCGGCGACGAGGCATTCATATAACCTTCAATAATGTATAATACGTATAAGATGACCTCTCGAATCGCCCTCAATTTAAGGATATATAAATTACTCAACCTAAGTAGTACGTTATGGAGCAAGGAAAGTGAATGTATAAATTGTTTTCGTTTCCAATCAATTGTATTGTATTGTATTGTATTGTAGTGTAGTTTATTGTATTGTATTGGGTGCCACGTCGCTCAGCGCGCGCCGCCCGAAACGCAAGACACGGGAAAGGCGAAGTAGCATGTGCTCACTACACAACAATTTTCGAAATACTTAAGAATAATATCCATTATAATTACTATACCTACCTCGTCTGAAACTGCCCGCGCGAATCGCGCTGAAACGCATCGTCGACGTTCAAAGTTAGCTAAAGGCGGAGAGAACTCTCGTTATATATATTTCATCTTCTGTTCCGTTCATAATGTAGTCCAATACACGAAATCAATGTAAAACGTGACGATATGTTTCAGAACGAAGCCAGCCATTCCTCGACAGGCAGCACTACGCCGCAACTATCTCCTAGCCTATAGTCCGTGTAGAACGGCGTGTACGCCTAAAATTATAATCAGATCAAGATTATCGATTACATACATTATATACGATTATTATATAAGGATATAAAATTAGAAACACCGAAGGCAATCGAGTGCGCGCGCGACACGCCGCATACACGACACGACACGACGTAACGACGTCCAGACATACATGTAGAATTTCGCAAAATATTACAATTCTATGATTGTTTATAAAATAAATCGCAATGCTCTATATGAAAACTCGTATCACCGCACGAAAATGCGTCAGTATCAGTACGTTTATTACAGATGTGTTCGTATAAAAATATTTTGTATCTCATAACATTCAACACTATTACTACGCTACGATTTCAGTAAATATTTAAGCGATATCTCTTCTATATTATTGCTTAATAAGATAAATTGAGAAACGTTTGAGCGCGCGTTTCCACCGGGGATGTGCGAGTATGCGTAGCGAGGAATGGGTTTGTTAAGAACCAATAGGAGAGGAACCTCGCTCCGCTACGCGAGCGTACTAAGCTAGGTAAATGAAGGGATCCTATTGGTTCTTGACAAACACATTCCTCGCTACGCATCCTCGCACATCCCCGGCGGAAACGCACCCTAAGACTGCGAGTGTACCAGGTCCGGTGCCGGACGCGGTCGGTGTGCAGTCCCCTTTATCCGTATCCTCCAACAAAATGCGATCAGTATATTGTCTGGCAGTGAAGTAAATCAGTTTTCATATAGACCATTGTTCCGCTTGTGACATTGTTTGTTCTGTTTTACGTTGATCTAATTTAATGAGTATCACGGTTAAGTCTACAACATTAAAAAAATATGGCATCAGTTCTTATGAAGTTCTACATACGATCTAAATATATATAAACGTCCTAAAAACTATGATTATTCTTTATTTGATAATAATATTATATGTATGGCCGACATCGAGTTCCATACGCCATTATTCCTATGAAGGCAGTTACGAAATGCTATTATTGTGATAGTGCTCGCAAGATGGGGACGACGAGTCGGCGTCGCGGCGATATCGCAACGATAACACAACGATATCGCCGGGACCACGTAACCCTTCTCCTAAGTCTCCATTCAAAACGTACGGCTCCCTAACTCCCGAATCATACCGCCACTCGAGCTGCATCAATACCTAATATTGATGCCATATTTTTTCCGATGTTCAGTTATATCGTTTATAAAGCTTACGGCGTTACGGTACAAGTTAATCTCCAATACAATAAATTACTTCATTAACACCAATTAAATGCATGTCGACAGTCACTTGAAATTTCTTAGTTTATTCCATTGTCATTGTGCTAGCAAAACGCGACCGGCTCCGGGCCTCCGCAGACCGAACGCAACTGTGACGTACACAAGCGCACGTTCGCGTCAAGTAACGTACATTATCGTTCGATGCACATAAGGAAAGGTCTCCTAACAAAACTCGAAGCGTCAAAGCTACGAAAGGCCACTTCGCGTGCACGCGACGAATAGGAAGACGCTACGTAACCGCTACAAATACGCGCGACCCGCGACCTTATCGCGACGGGATAGAGTCCACATCGCGATAATACATCGGCCACGAATGCTACCACAATAATGTTTTCATATTGAATCTACCCCCGGAAAGTGTCGGACATTCAGTCCGCGGTGTCTGATGGGAAGACGTTGGATATCCGCCGATATAACGGCGAAATAGGGTTATCAAAACAACGCAATGATCTGTAGTAAAATCATTAGATAACTAGTTAATACTATTAGGACTTCACTTAGTAGCCGTTAGTGTATTAATTTTAAATATATGCGAATATATGCGATAAAGAAATACATTTGTTCGTTGTGAATAAAGTAATACTAAATATAGAACAGTGTAGTCGCAATACACAGTAAGGGATCCCACATCTAATAAGCTTTGTAGAGCAAGCCATTGAATTACTTTTCTATAAGTTTATAAAACCTGTCAGTTGGAAGACCGCATAATGTTATATTTATCTTGACACGTTTGTTTGCTGTCTGTTTATAAAGAGAGAAAACTTTTTAACGTTATTTGAACGTCTGCGTTTATTTAATGTATTGGTGATTTTGAAATTAGTTGCAAAATACAAAGAAAAAATTGAAAACGCGAAAATCAAAGTAAATCACTTGTTTCCCTACCTATCATATTAGGGACTTTCCATAAATGACATCACACTGAATACTGTTTTTAAACGTTTTGACATCTTCAATCACCGTGTTCCCATAACTGCTGTATAGTTCCCATTATCGTCACACATAGTTACCATTGCTATGGCCTCGCCACTGTCCTCTCGTCACAACCATCTTAACATGCAACTTAATTAAACGATCCCTCACATATATATGTCGGAGACGCAGTATTTTTGTATATTGATTCGACATAGTGGGCTAGGAAATCGAGCAAAGAGACAATAGTAGTAACGTCGAACACATTGTATTACACAAAATTCAGTAAAAAAGCGATGGCGGAAGAACATTACTTCACTTGTTTGGTTGCTATTCTAAATAGAAGCGTTCCTCGTAGCTACGAACTGTTAAATCGTTTCGGTGCGATTTGGATTGTAATTGTTTATTGAATTTTGTGTAATACATTGTGTTGGACGTTACTACTATTGTCTCTTTGCTCGATTACCTAGCCCACTATGTCGAATGAAGATACAAAAATAATGCGTCTCCGACATATACATATTATATATATGAAAACTACATATAGGTATGTCTACAACAATCTATGTTTAAATTTAAGTGCTTGCAGTATTCACTTGAAGTTTTGTGATAGTTAGATTTCACAAATACGGGAACTGTTCCAACTAACAAGTTCATAACCGACTTAGATACAAATTTTGTTTTAGTTGTGGTTGAATGTTTGGAAGTAAGTTACTGATTTGACCTTTTGAAGACTTTAAAATCGTAAATAATATCAAATATAAATTTAATTGCGTCAGAGTCATACTTATATACATATATGTAGTTCACCTCGTTGATTTGGACGACGTGTCCATATATGTATAATATAATGAATATAAGTCCATGTATATAAGTATAATCAAATAAAATTAATAACAGCTGAAAAGAAGTAACCAAAGTCTGTATTCCAGTTAACTGTTTAAAATTCGTATAAATTAATTTTTATTGTTTGCTAAAAGAGAAATACGAATCACAACATGGTCATTAACGTATAAACGGCAGACTTATTGCAAGGGAAGCGATTTATCCCAGACAACCTTCAAGTCGACGCTAAAACGTAAACAGTAAAAAGGGCATTACCGTTTGTTAGATTGTAAAGTGTCATATATTATGCAACTGGTAATTCAGCTTTTTAATTTAGCTGAAAACTATCTAATAACAAAAGACATCACAATCATTGTTAAACATCTACTGATTTCGTTATAGCTATCATAATACAGAAAATAAAGATATGTAGTAAATTTTTTTTTTTATATCACATGCATAATGACGCTTAAATAGAATTTCATCTTCATGTCGATTATTTTGTTTGTTATAAATGTCTTACTGCATGTAATTCTAATTTTCCAATCATCTAAAAATTTCCGATTCGTTAATTGTTCTGCTTAATTTGCATTCGTCAACATACGTACTCTATATCCAATAAAAGCTGATACCTGATCATCTACGTTTTCTACCAGATATATAAAAACTTTTCCGTGTTAATAATACTAATAAACTTGTTTAAAATTATAAAGCAGTTCAACGAAACGGATAGATTGTAGAATGATCCATTCGACGGTAATAGCTCATTTCCCGATAACAAAGAGTTCATTCAGGCAAACTTTAATGGGCGAATTGCTCGCACTTCCTCCCTGTTATCCTGTGAATAATTAACGCTATTAACGAAAAGGATATAATTGTTTAAGGAAATAATAAAGTATAAGTATTGTTATTTCTTTGGTTCACATACTTAGGGTTTAAATGAGAATCGGGGAGATGTACATATAATAGCTCAAACCCTTACTAACTAAAATACTCTCAGTAAGTTCTTACCTTTGTGTCTACTTTTAGATCATTTCATAATAACAGTTATAGCGTATTGGTTCAGATTTCAAACTTACACTTCGGGATCAAATCAGGTTCACATGGAAAATAATGAGACGCAGTGGTACATCGAAGGCTAACTTTTGGTAAGTTGGTAACATGGTCATTTGACATTCATTATAAGTGAAAATATTTATATTGTGTAGGATACATGACATCCATATATATTACAATATATTTTAAAATGTTGCTGCAAAAATACAAAATATTCCTACTAGATATTACGTTACTAGTACCAACATCATAAGGGGATGATTAGATTTATATGGACTATTCTGAAAGCACAAAATTTAAATATCGTCCTTACGAGATGCAGACGAGGGGAGTTAGGCGACGTATGGAGTAGTCTGTAAATATTTGAGACGGCGCGGCTATACGTAGTTTAGATGGTAGACGTCTTATACTGACTAATCCGACAAAGAAAGGTGGAGCGACAGGCGAAGAACCATTTACTAACAACAGGAATAAATATTAAATGGCAAGGACTGGGTAGATGCTTTGTGACGTCTGAGGTCTCGAGTCAGAAAGACACCATTGCGAGACCCATTTCGTGAGACACATATGTATATGAATAAATATGTATTGAATTAATTTATTTCACTGAGACATGTGTATTTTTATCTGCTTTGACGTCGGGCTGTATATTATGGGCTGTTTGGACTTCTTTGATTAGTTTATAGAAATCCAAATGAGTAGGTACTTTGTTGTAAGAAACTGATTTGATTTGTGTCTTATTTTCCTTATATAAAACGACTGAAAATCTGTCACGTCCTATTAGTAATTCGGGCTATTATAAATTGACATAAATACTTGGATAAATCAAAGGAGTACTGCATTACTAAATTGTTAAAGATGTTCAACAGATTTTAATAAGTTATAAAGTTGGAGGTGTATGCCGGGATTTTAACCCAGACCCCCGGAGTTGGAAACTAAAATTCAAACAACTAGGTTATCATCCCTAATAGCTTCATACTTTTACTCGTTATTAAAGTAGTGGTTGAACACATGCATTAAGGATACAGATTTTTTCGTATGCGGGCAACCGAAATTACCCAAGCTTAGCTACAAAGTGTAAGGACATGTTATATGCTAGCGAATTTATAATAACTGTGAACAATTTAGTATTTGCTACGAAGAAACCAGTCCCCTAATACTTAAGTTATGTATTTCTTTTCAAAAATACTATTTTTTAACGTATGGAGAACTTCAACCATTCACACGTCTCTGAATTAAAAAGTATCCTTTGATACAAAATCAAGATTTCAAGCTATGCTCATAACGAATTCAACAAGATCGCCTCAGCGTTGGAACAGTGAAAATGTAACAGACAGACAGTGTTTACTTTGCGTATATACGAGTAATATTGGTTCGGATTATTTTTCGGAATGTCGTAAAGCTTTACAGAAATAAAAAATTCAGAATATATCTATATCTACTACTATCATACATCGAAATGATCTTTCTAAAATTACCGAAGTTACTGAACTGTTGACATAAATACTTATTGGATTGGGCGAATATGCACGATCTAGACAAACATCTTAGGTAGGCTACACCTCACTTGCAATATCAAAAAAGCCCCTAATTACCTTTGAAGCGGTTACAGATTCAAGCAATCTGCAAAATTAAGTAACACCGGGTCTCCGTCTATGTTTACGTGAGATAACAATATTGCTCGTAAATAAGTAACGTAAATGTATTGCAAGGTCCCACAATGATGCATGTCGGAGAACTGATAGCAGGAACTTACAGATGTCCCGTCTTATCTGTAGTAAACATTGGTGTGAAAAACGAATGTCGGTACGGATTTCCTTATGGTACCGAAATAGTTAATTATTTGGCTATCGGAAGTACATTAAGTAGTCTTAAATGTGTTTGTTGAGTTTACTTTATTTTCCAATATTTGAATTTCAGACTGGTTGAATGGCAGACGGCTGCTACTACTACTTAACTTGAATGTTGCTAAAGTCTCATCGCCATCATCATCATCATCTCTTATCTCACTGTTATAACTGCCAAGCTTTACTAAAATATTAACCACAACGCATATAATAATAAAGTATAACTTATAATGTCTTAGAGTATATCAGCACTAGCTATATAATAACTAAACCACCATTATTCCAACCTTGAACAATACAACAGCGCTTGCAGACTGCGCTCCCCCGGGGTATCCGGGCTATTTCCATGATTAAATTGCGGCAGTCTCTAACTTGTATGGTATTTTAAAAGAATTATCTGGATATTTTAAAAATTCGGACATGATATATATGTTAATATTGTATGCATTTATGTATATGTGCTATTTTATTGTGAAAAATGTGAGTACAACAGCACTAAGAATAAAATATGTCAGTTAGTCAGTCGTTCAAATATGCCTTTATATATAATGGAAGATAATAGGCTAAACCAGAGCCACAAAGAGGAAACCATAACAGTTAATTATAATGTAGGTACGTCCCTGTATAAAATTAAAATTTTGGCAGTGAACAAGTTTTAAGAGACTGCATGTGTTTAATGATCTGTAAAGCAAAACTTTAGTGGAGCGTATTAGATTAAATAGATAGAAGGACACCCGAATAACTGTAGGATCGTGTCCACACGAGTGGCTCTTTTCCGGCGACAGGAATTGCAGACGTCACTATATTTAATCATGGTATCAGACAAGGAAATTGATGTGCTAAAAGCTGTAACAAATGCGATTAAATAAGACATTATTCAATGAGAAAAACATGCCACTGCCAATAACCTTTTTGTGTGATGACCAATTCGAATAAATGACAAAATTCGCTAGCGATGGCTAGTGCGTTGTTGAATTTGACACAGTCGTTCCATATCCAATGTGTAACAATAATAAATATTGCGTTTAATTTAAAGCTTTGGCATACACAAATTTAATTTATCATTAAAACTTTGGTCTTTGAACTCAAAGCGAAATTCTGTCGACTCAAACCCAGGCTAGACATTGGGTGTTGCGAACTTGGCTACACATATACAAAGGTGTTCTAGTACACATTAAAATACGAGTAGTACAGCCTGACAAACTTTCACGTTTACAGAGCATTGAATATGTTTAAAAGCAGGGTGCAGACGTTTTGATCTAATGTTAGACGTTAATATGTATAACATTCTACTCAACAGCTCAACAAGAAATTTTAAATAAAAAGCAGTTTCGTGACGTGAAATGATTAGAGATATCAAACGTTTACGTCTAATTTGCGGCGAGACAATGGATATGGTCGCAATTAGTCGAATGGCCAGTGAGAACAAACGCGTTTCCAACAAAAGAACGTAGGCATCGGCTGAGCCCTCTTTCTTTTCTTCCAAATGAACAAACTACAGTCACTCCTAGGGAAGATTTGTTGTTGAAGAATGAGGGGTCCACGAGTGTGTGTATTGTTCTCTTTGACGTTTGGAAAGCACTTACACGTCGTTGTTCCAATCAAGATGGTGCAAGGGCGATCGCTTAGGTTTAGGTCGGGACTGCACTAGGCGAACAATTAGCTCCCCTCCGCACTGTACTGGAGCAACATGGTGGAATAAGCAGACCTCTCGCGAGTGCGGATGGTACAAGTAATAGATAAAAGACAAGTCTACAAACGATAATAAATTGATTGAGACTTAAATAATTGAAACTTTCTAAAATGGTTATAAAGTTGTATCCTTTTTGTCATCCCCTTTCAATTATAAATTAAAATCAGTTTTAATATAATGACTTTAGAAATGTACTGAAAACCTTTATTATCTTGTTATCGTTTATGCTCCTCACTTCTGTTTGATCCGTTGTTTATTTAATTAATTATTTCTTGGACGCACCCCACACGTCGAGGGTGATTTTATACGATACTTATATTGTAGAATGGCGTCTAGCAAAAGTCGAGAGTGTTGGGTTTGCTAAAGAAGCACCCCTATGTGAATTAGGTTTGTTATTTTCTATATTATAACGCTTCCTAATAAGAATACTATAATATTAAAGTAGATTATGAATGGAAGTTCTTTTGATTTGCATCGTTAGAATAGTACCTACAGGATTAATGAGTACAATGTTAAAAATACTAAACTACTTTGAGAATGAGAATATAATAATTATAAATGTATGTTTTGTGCTTTGTTGTTAAAAATCTAAAATAAACTTGTACTTATTAATACCTTAACTACCTATTTTTAGTAGTCCGTTCAATCTACCAGTGTTATTTTGAAAAGATTTTTATTATTTCTGTCTAGTTACTATTAGCTATCCTTAAAGTATTATAAATCTCATAAAACGTCAACTTATGTATCTATGTACTCGTATGTATATGTTATGGGAAAATAACCAGTAGTCTCACGGTTTTTTTTAAATATTTGATGGATAAAAATGTCTTCGCAAGTTAATACTTTTTTACAATTTGTTATTTAAATTCCGTTTTAGACACCGTTTCAATAAAAAAATGTTCAATGTGCTTATATTATATATAAATACATAGATATGAATCTAATTTTTATGGATAAAAAATTTATTTTCATTCAATGTTAACAATAAACAGAGCTTGGGTGCGCTTGATACCCCATTGTTGTCTTAATATTATGGTTTCCGAGTTGATTAAATTCCATACAGACGCGCCGGCTGAAGTGCGTCAAGTTTGTCTTTATATAAATATTATTAAAAAGGTGTATAATATTAAAGTATAGCTGTACATTTCAATACTTAACATCAAACGCGTACGTTGTATTATATTTACTTTTACATCATTCAAAACCAATGTGCAAAGTGTCTTCGAACTCGAACTTCGAAGTCTTCGAACTTCAACTGTATTCTTTGTACGGGTGAACTAGTATACATCATGTAATATGTATGGTTATAGTAGTTAACCAGGATTGAAAATTTCATTTCTTTTATTTATATCAATTGTAAGAGAAGACAATGGAAAAGTAGAAGAAACTTTAGCCACGTGAAATATTCCAAAATGTCTTTGAACATAATACCTTCTTTACTTTACACTCGTTACGGTCCCTTTTTAAGTATTAATTTGTCCAACGGCCCGAAGTAGAATGTGAAAATTAGGGGCTGTCAACGTCGGGGTAAAAATTAACGCTGCTTTAATTATGTAGCCTAACAGCACTTCCCGCCTCCGACTTCTCCAAAGGAAAAGTATTTTTTTCGTGTAAAAATAAAAGTGTCAGAGAATATTTTGCGAAAAGTAGCAATAATTTTTCTTCTCGTTTTGTTCCTGTGCGGATGGTTTGCGAGTTGTCACGAATATATTTCGAGCAACGCACCTGTGACCAAGTCTGATTGGACGCCGCTTCTGTACAAAACGTTCACAGATAGCTAGGTACAGAAATTTAGCTGTTGGTATGTTTATGATTGTGTTATACATTGTTTGCATCCGGTTGCCGCAAATGAAGTAAATACGCTAGCACGGACATCTAATTAAGGTTCTTATTTTATACTTACCTATTGTATTCATAATATATGCAATCCATGTACAATCAATTGCAGGTACAGATCAGTTAAAAGGTTACGCAAAGGTTTCACAAATGTTATTCGCTTGGAGACTTAGATATACAAAGATCAATATTACATACAGTAAATGTATATACATATGTAAATATTACATACTCGCAAAAGATTGGAGGAAATATGCGGAACTGACTGCTAACCTTCACTAGTTTAAGAGGCATTAGAAGAAGAAACAGAAGATATATATTGCATTAAATATAGAGTTCACGTAAATATAGAGTAAATGTTCATAAAGAACCAAAAACGTGTTTTATTCAGTTCCTAAAACGATCAAAATACACTTTACAGTCAAAATTAACATGTTCACATATAAAATTGAGTAATTTGACTCTGAAGTATGTCGTATGTCGTAATGTACGGGCCCTTTGCAATCAAAATATATTGTCAGTCCTTTATTTTGTGGGAATACTCGCATTGTTCCCAGCGACGACTCACACGTGGCAATAGTGCGGTTCGAAAGATCGGTGTCATAATTTCCATAGGTTTCACATACATCTTTTACATTTATACTTTTATACCAACAGTCACGCAAGCAGGCCTTCAACGCAACGCTGACGGGAAATGGTCAGTTACCTATGAACGTGCACAACACCAGAGGAGTTGTCGTTTATGAATGGGAATTCTTTTCACGCTTTTCTTTAAGAGCCCCATGACAGCGCTCCCGGAATACCCCGGATGGAAGTTAATTTAAAATTCCTGTTGTCCTAGGTGTTCTATCGATTTTGCATTTGTTATTTTATATGAGCTATCAGGATTATAATAAACTTCTCAGTGCAGTACTCGTATGCACAAAAACCAGTGAACTTATTCTGTTCAAATCAACATTCGCCTTATAATGTAGAACGAAACGACGTCGGGGTCCGTGCACATCACGATATCACGAGTTTAATAGTTCGCACGTCGCTTTCATGTGTTTAGGTAACTGAATCTTCCTGTGATGAATAAAGTTCGTCGTCTATTCTCGTGATATTCTAGTGATGTTACGAGCAATTTGTTTAATGCAACTGACAGTCTAGCTCATAATCGTGTTATGGTTTTCGCTTCGATGCATAGAGGTACCTTATTTTTATCTGATCTTCCTAAAGTTCTAGTTTAATTTCGTAATGTTATTTAAATTATATAACGAATTGATTAAATGTACGTTTATAATAAAATAAACTAAAGGAATCGAATAGCGCAAGAAACGGAAAAGCCATAAGTTAGAAATGTTGAACTTTAACCCTCAATTAAAAGTTTCTCTATAAATTAGAGGGTCAAAATCTCGCGAATATGGCAGCATGTTCACGCCGTAGCTTACTTCCCTTCATCACGCCATTTTCCTCTTTTGCCAACCGGCTATTTTCGCGCAGACGTAATGATTGTCGACGGTAGCGACACACGGCGAAACTTGGAACTTTTTGACAGGCGGCTGTAATGGCCGTGTGAACACGCGAACCGCCACGCTGAATTTTATCGTGCGGCACACGAAAAGTTTTTTTCTTACGTCGGCTCACCAAACTATGCTTTAGTTGGTTCTGACCTGACTTTCATTCGTGAACGGTCCGCGTAAATTTATATAAAATGGCACTACACCTCGAAACTGCGTTGCAGCGAAAGTTTGACTTCAAGATGACCACGGTAAGTGCATGCCGCCTATCGATCGATGTCCGCGTGGTCTGAACATATGTTTGATGTTACGATGTCGTAGCGATGAATTAACTACACTGCGTAACCTTCATAGTATCTATACATGGGTACTTACCGTTCTTATAAAATTTGCAAATATACTTCGTGAAATTCGGCGTGTACCGGCGTTTTGTTTATCATTTAGTATGCACGACGAGGTAAATAAACACTTGTAGCGGCGGATACCTGAGGATTGTGAATTTAGCAATTGGTTACTGGTTTACAATTGAATTTAAGGTTGTTTTAAAAATATATGGATAGGGAAGCAGATATGCTTACACGTATTTAAAATAACACATGACATTACGAAAATTTTTCAATATTGTTTAGCCTTAAGAATTCAAAAATAATATTTATTCTATTTTTACGTTTATATTTTTGTTTTATGTTAAATAAAGGAAGAATACAAATACTGAGGCAACTTGAAAATATTTTACAAGATAATATTAGTCACCGGTGGTTGCTATTACACATCGGAAAAGTCATTGGGATGAAAAACTTTGTTTGTTCGGCCTTATCATTTTCAGCGAGCCATATATTTATTATGTAAGAATGTTAAGGTAGTAACGGCAAGTTAGCTTGGCCATATGTACTTGTATATCACGAGATATAGTCGAATGTTCTACGGCTCGCACAGACTAGCAGTTTTACGCGTCCCGGTGGTGCGATGAGGAAATACGGGGAAAACAACTGGAATGTCTATATTTTAAAGTCAATAATCGCCTTTGAATATAATATAACCAATATTCCTACAGATATAATATCTCGTCATAAATTAATTCGTTTTCGTGTTGTTAAACACAATCGCATCGTAACTTTATAGATATAGTAAAATACTATAATACAGTACTTGACTACAAATAAATTGAAATAGACATACGTCTATACACCACACCCCGCACTCCGGTACAGACTTGCACTAATTCTGGCAACACTGCAATGGCAACTCGGCAATTTTGTTAAATGTGGTAGGTACATACGGGGATACATCCTAGATTGCATTCCCTATTCGCCAACAGATTAAATCCGTCTACCGCACAATCTTCCGTAATTATTAAGGCGCAATAATTTTTCGACCACATTTAACGTCCCTTATTCAATTATTTCGAGATTTCAGCAAAAGTGCCTTTATGTACCGCCATTCAAATTGCGGCGTTTGTTGGCAACTGCTGTGTCTCAAATTTGTGCATATCTGGTACCCTAAGACGATAAATCACAGTTTAAACTGCTAGTGCTTAAATCAGTTGCTGCATAAATTAGACTTGTACGGTTAATTTACATTGAAAATGACGTGTTTTATTTTAATAAATTATGCTTGTAAATACAAGCTAAACAGGTATTAAAGTAACACCAATAGCAGAGATTTTTGCCGTCACGCAGATTACACTTTCTACACTGTATACGATTCTACTTAATTATCTTGTAGGTAGTATTCCAAAGTTTTTGAATTTACAAAGGTAAGAGTTATTACGACTAACAGCGTTCGTGCTTAATCTATTTTCTGATATAACTATTAAAATTATAATAGACTACATATACACGCAATTAATTGCGCTAACGCAGTCCCATATTCGGGGAACATTACTAAGGACACCCTGACGAAATCTTTACAAGTTTTGCTTCTTTGTGTGTTTGTGCAGGCTAATCTCCGAAACGGTTGGACTTTCACTGCCCGATAGGTAATGTTATAAGGAGTTACTTATTCTTCTAAGCCAACTTAGTAATTTTTGATTTACCCAACTGAAACAGTAATGTACGCGGGTGAATCAACGGGCGCAATTAGTTAATGATATATTGTACATATATGTAGAGTCAGTGAATAAATCAGAAACAATTCATAACGTCATACGATAATTTAATATTACAATGTACGTTCACGCTTTAAATGCCAGTTGAGTTCGTGAAACTCATTCTAATGAGTTCCGCGCATTATCTGGTGCTTTTGATGATAACGACAGGCGTAATGAACTTTATTGCAGTTAAATTTACTTGATTATTAATTACAGAATACGGCTCGTGTATCTAAGCATTAAAAGCTTACAAAATTGAAAAATTTTATGTGGAAAAAAATTTTCATTGGATAAAGAGGGCATTGAGCTCAGGTAAGACTAGCGTCGACCTCAAAAACAAGTTTTTGATTAAACGGCTGCCTCTTTCAGATCTATTATAACATCTATTAATTAGCATTTTACATTAAACTGAAAACTACGATTCTTAAATCATTTAAGATAAAGAAATGAATTATATGAGGGGACATCTTTCACTGTAAAGAATGACCCCTTATTTCTTATGGCCCATTTGTGTCAAAAGGTTTTATAGTTTCGTCACGTTGTAAAGCTATTTGTGTGTATCAAGGAGATTTTTCAATCGAATGCCCTTAAGAAGGAAAGCTATACATAAATCACTCAAGCCTTTCCCTTACGAAAAGCAACTTTGTAGGTTCGAAGCGTCTTCAAAATGATTTCGTGTATATATCGATATTAGATATTTGAAACTTCAAGCAGAAATAGAGCATTGTTTTAAAACAAATACTATAATTGCTGTGATTGGTTTTCCCTCTTTCTTGTAATCTATTAAGCTTTATGTATCTAATATGATATTTACTACTATTCGTTTTAAATTCTCATAAAGGGAATGCTAATCATTTACCAACGCCGTCTAGAGGACTCTCATGAAATTCAAGTCACTTCACACGAACTCTTGCATAAACCGTAAAGTCAATTTGTAGGTAAAATAATAGTCAATTGAAATAATATCAACAGGAATTACACATTATAGTGCAATATTATTTTGAATTCAAAGAAATGTTTATTTTAACAATTTATACCCGGGATCATCACAAGATTATCAGCAAATATTATTCGTACAACACTAATATTTTGTTCTAGAATAACAACAACACAAACATACCAATCACCAATCTGTTTTCAATGGAATTGTTTCTCCAACGCACAAGTTTTCATATTATGTTGTTTGTGAACCAAATGGCTTGTTGCACGGAATAGGAGTAGAAAGAATCTGCAGTGAATAAATTATTCGGCACAAGGATCAAATGTCGTTATACATTAGCAAATTAATCACAAAATACAGGCCAGTACTTAGTTTTGGTAAGACTTTAATTATTTTCGTGCGATATTGGTATTTGTAATATACAAAATGATTGTTTACACTCATATCACTTTTGCGCGCTCACACGTTTCAAAATATGTAGTCTTTTATAATACGTCAAAGTAAGTACAACGCACAAATATTTTTGAAGAAAGCGCTTAAAGCAACTGACAAAGGAGTACTTTCAGGTAAATCAGCGTTGTGAAGAAAGTTTTGGCAGTATTTTGCAGCGGAAGCTGATTACTTCCTCGGCGCGGCTCGGAGACACTACTTAGCCGCTTGTTTGTTGTTGTTAATGAGCGCCGCCAGCCAACTCCGGCCTGTTCTCGCCTCAATTAAACCTAAAACATGACTCTTGATGGTCTTCGCCTCGTTATACAACGTTCTCGTACAAGTACTATATAAACGGTCCCATTGTATGCCATGTGTGAGAATACTTGGTAGTCCTCGAGATTACATTGTCATGTTCAGGGTTTTTGTTTTTTTTTTTAACGCAATGAACGAATCACTATAAGTCAAAGGCATTGAAACCACTCTAATGGGATTCTACTTTTACTGGTTTGCATGAGGTGTACTCCATCCATAGATTTATTTCTACTAGAAAAGCAATTCTAATAAAAATAAATATTGTTTCGTCTGTCTCAACTAGAGGCCACCTCCCGCTCAACGCGTTTGTAAGCAATTTCAAATACATAGTAATCGCATTCATATTAGTAGCTAAAGAATGTCTCTTACGACGAATGTACTCGTATGTAGGTATACAAGCCATTTTAATACGATTAATGAGAACAAGCTCCTAGAGTTTGTTCTCGTATCAACTAAGTATAAAATAAAATTCAATATCATTATTGCGGTAGGTACCTATATACATATATTTTTTTATTTATTTATTCTGAATTTCGTTCGGGTGTTATCTATTAAAGTCTCAGTGTTTTGTTGCAACATATTTCGCTATTTGTAGAACGTTATATAACGTTCAACAGGGTAACAATAAACTCAAGGTCTACGTAAAATGTTTGAACTTTTCACTCAACTCAATATTAATTAAAGTAACCCATTTACAAACTGGTAGACATTGATTTTTGAAACTGCCTCTCAAAGTCTCTACAGTTTGTTTGTGTTGCTCGATGAGTTCCAGCAAACTTCGGCTAGTCCTTATCTAAATTAAGTTTGAAGTTTAAGTGTTCCTCTAGTCATTTGACATTTTCTAGAATGTCACTAAACGCTCGACATGCTGAAGTTGAGTATAAGTGCGGTTCGTACCAGCTCGAGCGGCTCGGCGAGCGGTTCGACGAGAGGCAAACCTCGCTCTTTACCATACGACCATTCTTTACAAGCAACCATATTAATAGTTTCATAACATTGTTTTTAACTGAAATGTTCTAAATTACAATACCGTACTAAACTTAATTATTTCTGTAAACCTGCCGTTTAATATTATGTTTTTATTTTTCTAAATGATTGGCGATCAGCTTCGAAACATACTTCATTTAGTTAAGTTCAGGGCTGAAGTGGTTCTAGTTATTTCATATTACTTGCAACGTTATATTACGTAATAGAAAAATAATTGTGTTTTTATACGAACAACCGTTTTTATTAATTTAATTGTAAGAGCTGTGGATTTTGTGTATAAATAAAATAAAAAATAAAATAAAATAAAAGGATACCAATGATCGAATACAAACCATGTGTTGTTTTATGTTATACTAGCTGTGCCCGCGGCTCCGCCCGCGTGGAAAACAATGTGTCACCAATTTTTTCCCGCGTTAATACCTACGCGTCGGGAATTCTAGAACAATAATTACGAACTTCCATACAAACTTTCATCCCCTATTTCACTCCCTATATAGGTCGAATTTCAAAAATGCTAGTGTTCTTGTAATATGTATATTTCATACGAATTGACTAAATACAACGTTTCGCGGTTTTATCTTCGATGATGACGAACTTCCATACAAACTTTCATCGTCTATTTCAGCCCCTTCAACCCCTTATTTTGCAATTAAAAGTAGCCTATGTCCTTTCCCAAGGTCAAATATATAGCTATACCAAATTTTATCAACAGTCAAGCAGACAGACAGACAGTTACAATCGCATTTACATTATAAGTAGGGATAGGGATTGTCATTGTTTAGTTATATAGGTACCTATGTTATAAAGTCTTTTTTAAATAGACTTTCATCAAGGAATTTTCTGGAATCACATAATAGGACCGCATTCTAGGATTTGAATCCAATAGTGATGTTAGAATTTTTTAACGAACTGCTGCCCTACTGTCTAAACATTTATTTTAAAGCTTTTGATTAACAATTTGCAGTCTATTTTAAAAAGCGGCGGTCATAATGCCAATCAAGTTTATCTCACATTAAATTAAACTTTATATGTATTTCGCTTTAAACTTTCTGTTCACTTAAAAAAAATGAGAAAGTAATTGATAATGCGCTTTTTCCTAATTTTGTATAAGCACAATATACAATTATACTTCAAAAATAGACGATAAGAATCACTGAAGTTTAATTATTATAAATAGTAGTTAAGTACACTGTTTGGAAAGCGTAGATAAGTATAAAACCATAAAAGATTTATCATTAAATGAGTTCCATTCAATCGTGTGATTTTCGCGGAAGCCGTAGACAATAGAAGTTGTCAGTAAAAGCTATTTTGGTGGCAGTTTGTTCGCACTGTTGCTGAACTAAGCGGTCGGTTATTGATATTAAAATAACATGCAGCTTGGCCATTGTTATGTACATATTAATATACTCGTATATTCTTTAGCAATGATGTTATATTATATCAGATTGTTCTGAATCCATACTAAAATTAGTTAAACTACTAAAAAAACATTTAAGATGTGAAGCGAATCAAACCATTTCTACAGTTTGTCAGATCCAAATGTTTTGCTGACACTAAAATTCAATTTACCTATCAGAGCATTTTGATGTACCTAACGTTAAAAATATGAAATCTCACGATCATCGCTCTATGATTAACGCCTGTTTTTAAATAAAATTATTGTTATTTAATAACTGTTTTATACATTCTTAATAGAAGTACAAAATGAAGTTTTTAACAAATATATAAGCATAATATGTTACTTTTCCTCTCAGTCTACATTGCACTAAAGCCGATGTAAGCCCTGACTTGATATAATTATGTACAACATTGGGTACTAACTGTATTAAAGACTTATGTCGATTTTACATAAAGTTAATTTTACTTTAAAAATTAAGTAATAAATAATAAAGCAACAATAGATAATTAATTAATTAATGGTAAATATTGAAAAATTATAAATTCATGTTTTAAATTTGTACGCCGTAAAAGGCAAAATATGGAGTGATCTAACAATTTTATAACATCTTCAAATGTACCCATATTTGTGCAAATAAATGTCTTTGTCTTGTCTTTGTATTTATAGCTGTTGTTGTTATTACCTATAATTATTGTTAGTCAAAATATTTGGCATTACAAATGTGTTTAAATTGTCTTTTCAGGTGGCAATGGACACAGAATAAGCTGGGACCGCTTGCAGGGCAGCGATAGTGGCACAGCATCAGACATGATGCCACAGTTACAGTCAACCCAACGCCAGCTGTCCACTTGCTACCAGCGGCTACGGCCAAGCTTACCCTCGCGTTGCTATCACAAAGACCTGCCTTGGCCAGTACTTAGATTGCTCGATGCCTTTGTTTTATTTTGTCTACAAATGTTTAATAGGTACAGTACCTCGGGAGAGACACCGGATAATGTTGGATGTAACCGCAATAAGATCCACTCGGTAGCCTTCCTCAACCTTTGGGACTTTGGGATCCCTGTACTGAATGTATCGGTGCAAAGACCGGTTTATGCATATATGCTATAGGAAAGTGATGGGAAACGTTACACAAAATCAAACAATTTCCCTGTCTACTTATTAGTTTCTCCCGATGCATACAATTTGGTATTGAAGACAAGAGTGGATAGGCATTTTTCAGGCGGACCTACATTGTGACCTGTAACATAGTTAACAATCGTATTGGCTTGTAGTCGAACAAGTATAATCTGTGGAAATTAAAAAAAAATTGTCATTGACCAGACCTAATAGACATCCTTAGTTCGAATAAATGTATGTCTGCATATAAGCTAACGTTGTATGGTCTAGCATTTCCAGATTTTCATTTTTTACAGGCTTTTTTCAGTCTAAGTACTGGCCAAGGCAAGAAAGATAAACACGTGCATTTCAATTGTTTTTTTTTTAATCTGTATCCTTTGTGCGTAAATAAAACTTTATAAATATTGTTGTATAATTTAAATGCACCCCTCCTTATTTATGGTGTAAAGTACATTTTGACACAAGCCACCTAATAAACTAGCTATGCATTTCTATTGAGCCTGTGCGAGAGACAGTTTTTATTAGAATAGCAAACCAGCAGGCAACAAGTGGCCACTGCCGCCCATGGACATCTGCAACAGACTCCTAACAGGGTTGTAGGGACTCCTAACAGGGAAGTAGTGTGGACTCAGTATAAGGTGGTAATAAGAATTAGTTGGTGAGTATTCTTTAGTAACAGGACTGCAGAAATGGGACTGTTAGTGATATTAATTCAATTAGTATGTGTACAGGTGCAGTTAGTGTCAGTAGATACCCTGTCAGAAATCAGTCAGATGCGTTGCTACTCTTGGATACTAAGATGGTCGCATCTAGACACAGGGACCGGCAACCACACCCTTCAGACCGGAATACATAAATCAGAAATAGGTATGTGTATGTTTCAAAATACGTAAGATCAATCGGTGTATAATTACACTTAATTCACAACCCGTTTATCGAGGTCATGCTTGTAAAGTATAAAGTTTTTGCAGACTAGACAAATTGTTTTTTCAACGAATATTTAAACGGGGCCTGTGTGGGATTCCTGGTCGAATACGACCAAATTACCCACTAAAACCCAAGTGTCTCCTTATCGCCCCTTCCGTGGGATTGTTTCTGTTAACTTTGCTTAAATTCTTAATTTGTTTTTTATTCTGCCTACATTCACATTCAAATCTTGTGTGACATCATATTTAGTAATCAGTAACCCGAGACAAATGAATGGTCACAGTTGTTGACATGTTATACAGCTACAATCAGACATTGTGTGACATTATAATTAATCCGTTTATCAGTAACCCAAGATGGGTCAGCGGTCAGTTGTTAACATAAGATGTTAAGATGAGTCGTTTCCTGGCCAGTGTTGTCAACTTACTACCAAAACTACTACCAAAATTCTAGGAGTTTCCTCAAAGCTGCGTTTTCGTTTCTTAATTTGTAACATACCAAAAACAGTTACTAAGGTTGTTTATGTAAGGTTATTTATGTATTTAAAAGACAAAAATTAATTGGATATATCCTTGTATCCAAGGGATTGGCGTATTGAGCAGATTATTTTTATGTTTATTATCAAAAATTCACAGAGTTATTAACTAAAATTTTTTTGGAACTCTGAGATTATTTCAGTTATTAAATAGATAACCAAAATTGTCAAGTAATGCCTCGAAAATAATATTGAACGCGTGATTGAAGTTCATTTTCTATTATTTATATTCATATATGCATTCATAAGTCATTTATGATTTATATACTCAATAATATCTCTATAAGTCATTTTACAAATTTCAAGATTAACACCTAATAAACATATTTCAAAATATTGGTAACTTACATATTATGTAACTAAACAATAACTCGATAATCTACAAGCTTGATATAGATAGGTACATTATAGTAGTAATACTTGATACGTGTAATGCGACCATATCAATTAATATTCTTTTAGTGCAATGGTGAACAATTTATTCAATTGTTTATATGATTTTGGAGTTTATAACAAGCGTTAGCAACACCGTTACCGGCAGGCCGAATAGAGAGATATCGAGCGCGCGCGCATTACCCGAGCGAGTCGTGAACCATGGAGTTGTTTATTCCGTTTATATTATTACAAGGATTGTTACTAACTGCCGCATTGAATCTCGATTACTTGGATCCTACGAAGTTACAGACCAGGACCCCGCCAGCCATTCAACAGGAAGCGGCCTACGAGATAATATCGAAATACATATCGCCCGTGACAGTGACGATCAACCCTCTATTATTCAATGATCCACTATTGTCGAACGATAAAAAGGACTTATTCATACTGTCTACGGATAACGGGCGGTTGTACATAAACGCGACCACAGGAGTGGCAGCGGTGTGGGGTTTCAATTATTTCCTGAAGAAATATTGCAAGTCGCAAATCGCGTGGCAAAATAGTAGGGTTGAAATTCCGGATCCGTTGCCCGAAGTGAACGAAGTGGTTCTAGCTAACGACAGGTTCCGGTATTATCAGAATGTGTGCACGGCGTCGTACAGCTTCGTGTGGTGGAGGGTTTCAAACTGGCTGTCGCATGTCGAGTGGATGGCGTTGAGCGGAATCAATCTAGTGCTCGCGCCGGTCGCTCAAGAAGCCGCTTGGACGAATGTGTACCGACGAATCGGGATGACGGACGAGGAAATCGAAGATTATTACGCCGGACCGGCGTTTTTGTCCTGGCATCGGATGGGCAACGTGCACGGCTGGGGCGGACCCTTGCCTAACTCGTGGCACACACTCCAAAAGGACATTCAAGATAAAGTCGTCACGTACATGTTCAAACTCGGCATGGTTCCTGTTCTGCCGGCGTTCAATGGCCACGTTCCCAAAGCGTTCGCCAGGATCTACCCAAACGCCACCTTTCACACGGTGAACAGATGGAATACGTTTAACAACGATTACTGTTGCAGCTTGTTTCTGCATCCAAACAATCCTGAGTTCAAAGAAATCGGACGGATGTTTCTGAAAGAAGTCGCGGCAAATACTGGACTTAGTCACGTGTACGCGGCCGATCCGTTCAATGAGATAAAAATAGAACCCTGGTCAACGGCTCTCGTGCGAGATACGGCTGTCGCTATATACTCTACCATACACGAAGTAGACGAAGCTGCTGTGTGGTTGATACAGAATTGGATGTTCGTTCATAACCCGCTCTTATGGCCCGTGGACAGAGTGCAGACTTTTTTGACGTCCGTACCTAATGGACGATTGCTTATCCTAGATTTGCAATCGGAACAATGGCCTCAGTACGATCTTTTCCGTATGTATTATGGGCAGCCTTTCATTTGGTGCATGTTACATAACTTCGGTGGCACGTTGGGTATGTTCGGCAATATGGACGTGATCAACAAGGACGTTTACGAAGTCAGGGGACGAATGAACACCACAATGATCGGCATCGGTCTCACCCCCGAAGGCATCAATCAGAATTACGTGATGTACGATCTCATGTTGGAAACCGCGTGGCGAAAGCGCCCAGTGGCAGACCTAGAAAAGTGGGTGGCTGATTACGCTGAAAGAAGATACGGATGCAACAACACAGGAACCGCTTGGAAGTATCTGTTACGGAGCGTCTACAGTTTCAACGGATTGAACCGAATGAGAGGTAAATATGTGATAACACGGCGTCCCTCTTTCAAGATACAGCCGTGGGCGTGGTACACAAGTAATGATCTTTTTAAGGCTTTCAAGAAATTGGTCGTGATTTCAAGCAGAGATTGTTCAGGCACAGGGTACTACCATGATGTAGTGGATATCACTCGACAAGCGTTACAATACAGAGTGGAGCAATTGTATATGTTATTGAAAAGTCACCAAGCGTTTGATGTTTGGGTTTTCAATTCCACCATTACACGGTTTCTCGACGCTATGAACGACATTGTGTATATACTAAGGACCAATAGCGACTTTTCTGGTAACGATTGGTTTGCACAAGCGCGTTCTATAGGTGATAATGCAGCGGAATCGTATTTGTACAATCTAAACGCTCGGAATCAAATAACATTGTGGGGTCCGTACGGTGAAATTACGGATTACGCTTGCAAGCAATGGTCAGAGTTGGTCCAGTTTTATTACATACCGAGATGGAGGAAGTTTTTGTCGCTGGCTTTGGAAGCGAAGGTCCGGAATTTACCATTTGACGAGAAACAAGCGCAAGGCATAGTGCGCGCGTCAGTGGAAGAACCGTTTCTGTCCAACCCAATGGAATTTTATACGTCTGCTGATGATACTATCTCGGCAGCATTAAAAGTGTACGAGAAATGGGCTTACGTGTCAGATCTTGATGATTTGCCGTGGAATGTTATTTTGCCGGATCCACGGAAACGGACCACGTTGCCCGACACGGATATAGACGGTGATGATCATGAAGATGAATCCATGGTAACGTTATTGCATCTAACGACGCCTAATCTTTGAATTTTTTTTTTAATTTTAAAATGTAAGAATGTATCGTTCGAATGTGAATCGACATAAGTTTGTAATAGCTTCTTTATTCTGGTCGTTATGCCTTATATCGTTATGTAACGAATAGTAATTTAGCATTTCTTTTATTGTAATTAAAATCGTTATACACATATACTTCATAATTATGTATATTAAATATTTCGTAGTTATTCCACAATTATTTAACAACTAAACAGTAGGTAATAAACATTTGAGATTTTTTTATTAAAGTTTATTTTCTAACTTATTTCTAGTGTTTTTTTATATAAATCAACCACTGGTAAGAAACGACAACGCTTTTCTAATTGAAATTTATTTTGTAATTTCACCTTACAATACGTGTCTCAATAAATTTTGGAAAGAAATTGGGTTATACTTGATGTGGTTATTAATTCTTTATCAATTAACAGATAGTAAAATATTGAGGATTACTTTCAAATTAAATTATGTAACTTCATAGTACACAAATGTAGCAGCATCCATTCATGAACAAATTACATCGGCTTATTAAGCAGTCTTGTTTAATTATTTTATAATTCTCTGGTCAATGGGAATAAAGAAAAGAGAATATATACATATATGTATGTATGAGCATTGCGAAAGAAACAAATTAGTATTTTCAAAATAATCTTTGTATATTTTATTATCAGTACATACATAGATACTACATCTTATATAGTATTAACACACCTATTTATATAATTAACAATAAGATATTTCATGTTTACATTTTAATGTACAATTTTTACTTCAAATCAGTAATCAATGGACACGATTTAAAATGAGCATTTTCTTTACAAGAATTACACTAAATATTGCAAATGCAATTTAAATAAGAAATGAATTTAAAAAGCTACATTTGAAAATGGTATCAAGGATTGGGATTTGGATTAAAGAAAGCACTGCTATTAATGGTTTCTCAGCAATATTTATATTATTATAGTGGGTCATGAGTAAAATTTAATTGTAACACAACATTGTCTAGCGTTTGCCCGCATTATAGACCAAAAGTTTTGAAGTCATTTCGAACTCATATATGTACTTGAGATATGAATATTCGTCTATAGGTTTTTTGGTAAATTTTTGCTATAAATTAATTGTTACTGATAAATAAAATCAGTTAGGTTTTAGTACCTACGTAGAATGATGTAAATGTATGGCTTGGGATTTATGTAAAACTTGAACTTATTTTCCTATTCACTACAAATCTGTAAAACTTATTATAGTAATATTCCAATTTTCACCATTTCGAACTATAACATTTTCAATAGAGCGTTGTGTTTCTACATCAAGGCTGATAATAGAACTGACTAATATTCAGCCATTAATAATGACCAGTACATCGTATTGTCTTATAATTTTTGTCGATGGTTGATGTCTATGCTTTTTGCAGCGGATCCAGCAAAACCAGCCATAGTTTTTTTTTATGCAGCCAGCACCGAATTCTGCGTTTCGGCCAGTTTTATTAATTAATATTAATTGTAAAATTATCTCAAAAACTCGTAGAACAATTAAACGGCTTTATTGTATTCACAATTATTTTTCGTCTTAATTTCACTAGGCCTAACTAATTTATACATATTGCGATTGGTGGTCTGTTGTACATTTTTGGTATTGGATACAAACATAAATAACATCTAAGGAGGTTCCTTAGTCATAAGCGCTAAATAGTTATGTATAGCTATTGCGTTTTATTTCGTTTCAAGAAAAAGGGAAAAAATATCCAATAAAATTACCAATAGCTAATTATTTGCTATTGAGCATTTATGAATAAGAAGATAAACGTTTAAACCTTGTCAAGACAAAGCGAAATAAATAATATATAATTATGTCATTGTATTAAAAGGCCGCTGTACTTTAGTAGTAAAATTTATTATTGTATGGGCGCAACTAACATTCGCGGTCTATGTAGTGCTTAATGAGTTGTGCTTAATACCGATCTAGGCACTACTTTCACAACTAACGTATGCATTTTGACATTTTTCACACCTCTCAATGAACACATTTTGTTTGCAATTAATACTAATTTTGTATTTCGTTCTCATAAGACGCATTATCAAGACAAGAGTTCACATAACTGACACACATATATAAAAATTATACATAGGTATAAAAATATTTCTTAGCACCAGTTCGGTATGGTCTTACGCTAAAATACAAAATCTACACTCTAAACAACAATTAAAATAATTTGGGGATCGTTTTGGATAAGATCACACAATCTATTAGTGTTTCCACATTTATCCAATCAACAGGAGCTGGAGCGACTTTTGGATGATTAGCAGTAGATATATATTTGTCTACTTTACTATACATGAAGCTTTGTTGGAACGAAGTTCCTTACGGCAGGCTTGGCGGAGATAGGTATACTTTACGGGACCGAACCAACGGAAATATGAGACTAAAATGTAACGGAAGTGGGTAACGGAATTCGAATTCTCAAGCAAGCGAATGGTGTATAATTAAAAAAAAAATCTTTTTACCATTACTTTATTTTTGGCCAATTATGTTGCTTCTATATTATCCGAAGGAACTTCGTTTCTACCTGGTGACCCATTACACCAATTTAATTTTTAAGTTATTTGACACCTCAATATTCTCCTTAAGGCCATAGGACTGAAATAGTTACAGTATGTCAAGTAGCTTCGATAAATGTGGAAATACCCTTACAGGGAGGTTACAAAGCTGGAGCGCTTATTTAATGGTAATTTCAAAGTATATCTTTGGAACAAATTTATCAATCATCATAACTCTTTGTCATACAAGGGTATCGAGAACATAATTATTGCCGCTGTACGTAAAAACTGCCTGATTAACATTGGCTTGGTCTAAAACAGGTATGTAGCTTTCCTGTAGAAGTATGGGTTGTCGGCTCGAAGCTTCATTTAGCTGTCTTTCTAGTATCGTGTTCTGTAATTCTTCCTCCTCCAGTTCCAGCGTCAGCTCGTCAAGTACCTTCATTCTCATCTCGATCTCCCTATCCGTTTTCTCCAACTCCACTGTGTTATTTTGCATCTCTTTCACCGTTTTAGCTAGCTCCTCCTCAATTTTATCAATAAGCATAGCCACCTGCGTGACGTTTTCACAGCTGTTCGCTTTATTTTCATCCGAATACCGTTTAACTTTAGCTGTTAATCTGACGACTAGTTCTTCTTCTCGATGCAGTCTTTTATTTATGATGGCGAGTTTCTCTAACAGTTCTATCTCTTCGCGTATCCTCGTCAGTTCGTCTGCAGACGCGTCCGAATCGGTATCGTTCTGTGTTTGCTGCATCAGTCTTTCTGAATTGACTTGACAGATGTCGGTGAGTTCTTTAGTGAAATAGTGTTCCCTCATGAGGTGTCTTTCTCTTCTGGATTTATGTTTCGTGTGTCTTCTTGGCGGTGTTCCACTGCCGACGCCCACGCCACTATCGCTGTTGCCAGCTTGGCTGTCATTGACTTCGCTACACCGGCCTAAGTCACAAAGATACGATTCCAGCAAATAGTTTGTGCCATGTTTCTCCATACGGCTCTTGTGCGTCTGGTCCTCTAGCTGATCGATTAACTTTTCTTGTTCCCTGCAAATTCAGACAGTTATGTTATAACTTATAACAATCCCATTCGGATGATATAAAATATTTCATAACTAAATCTACAATTACTGCTTTATGATCTTGGACTGCATGCTGCATTGCCACTTTCTTATTATAGAAAATCCCACTGATGTCTGTTGCGGGGAAAACTTTGTTTAGAACTGAACTATGGGGTCATTGGAATACTTTAATGTAGTGATGAATGTAGAAGCACGGCTGGTTTGTAAGTGCGGAGATTTTTTTTTTATTATACGATAGGCTTGCGTTTGACCGCGAGCTCACCTGATGGTATGTGAGGTGCAGTCTAGGATGGAGCACGCACCAAGAAAGTGCCTATTCACTCTTGTTTTAAAAGATTCTAGGTTGTAGGAGGCTGGAAAAATAGATGCCGGCAAGCAGTTCCACAGGCAGTCTGCACCAGAAACTATTTCGAGAACCGTTTCGTACGGCAGATTGAGGTGTCAACCAGGTGCGGATGGTAACCTGCGGTGCGCCTGGATGTACAGTTGTAAAATGGAGCGGGTGGAATGAGTTGGTAGAGCTCCTGCGCACACTTGGACACTTGGGAAGCTGGGGTGACGGTATTTACGTACCTTAGTTTGTCGAGCTGTTGATGTATAGTCTTGCTCTGGTGCTGGATGACGGAGACGAGTCTCGCTGCGGGGTCCTCACTTTTAGCGCGAGGCGGCGGCGTGGCGGCGCGAGCGCCTCGCCGTCGTCTCCGCCTTGAGCCGTTCCGGCTCCCGCCGTCACTGTCGCGACCTGAATCCTCTTCACCTCCGCTGGAGACGCGTCGAAGTGACAGACGTACCTGGAAATAAAACTACTGCTAAAACACGATATACAACGCTATTTAATTGACTATTATTGATTAGCCTCGTGGCCGGTTGGAGACTCTGACTGTAAAGCCGGCGGCCGTGGGTTCGATTCCCACTCGGAACAAATATTTGTGTGACGAGTTTTAAATTGTTTGTTCTGCGTGTGGGTGTAATAAAATATCTATATAAGTAGTATAGT
>DWGJ01000363.1:0-32493 GCA_018246895.1 Aspitha aspitha aspitha
TGATGATCTTTAGCAAAGTTGTTGTGCATGAGCCCGCGAAGGTTTCTGAGTTGGTACGACCAATTTTCGACAGATGGTGCCACTGTCATTCCAATGAATTTATTTTAGTTGTTGGCGTAGCAACGCGCGCAGCGTACAGCTAGTGAACTATAAAATCATTGTACATGTATGTATCAGTAATTGGTTGCAGTTGTAGAGGCGTAACTATTCTGTGATTTCTTAAGCAACTCCAGTATTAGCTGATGGTCAGATCAGATCACTAGTCAGGGAAAACTGCTTTTGAAGGGAGTGATGAATATGAAGAAACTTGTATGGCATTCAGTGCTTTCTGTTAACTCCGTTAGAATCCTCGCGGAATGGTATAATAATAGTAATTTAATTTCCGCTCATTTTTAACTGTTCGTTTTAAGGTCATTAAAAAACCTTGTTGTAGTCATAGACTATTCTGAATGTTTCATTACCTGGATTGCACAGTACTTTTGCGAAGATAAGTAAATGCTTGCATATTTTTTAAAACTAGGTAGGTCCTTCGTTTTTGTTATACTGCAGACTAGACTGAAGGTCTGTCGATTCGCTTTTGTTTTCGTTTTTATAATTTTTTTCGTCCCCTTTTTATGTGCAAGAGAATGAAAGTGTAGCCTGGTATTAATTCCACGTAAAAATAATAACCGCAAACCGAAGCGAGTAGCTAAACGCCATAAAATTTATTTGCATTTCAGCCTAATGAGAATAACATAAACTTAAGGAAGGCATGGCGTAACCACACAAAATGAGCCGTCCGTATCGCTGGCCGGGCCGGAATGCGAGCGGGTCTATTTAGAGGTCCCTAAATTGGAGGTTATTGAGTGAGTTATTTAATACGCAACTGGCTTCACGTGCATTTTTGCCTATTATTATTATTGGGGCTTACATAAACTGGGCTTAATCCAATGAACTTTCATTACGGTGCGTTTCGGGCGAGTTTATTTGCTCGTGCGGCTTTACCTCGAGCCTCCTCATACCCTTAATAGCACGCTCTCCGATAGGAATGGTTGTTTTTGGGGTACCATAAAGTAATTATTAAAAATTGCTTTGCATGTTACTTATACAGAATATTGTTTTTATTCGTGGCGTTTTATATTTATGAGTTTTCTGCAGAGCAAAGATGGCGGCTTGTTATAAAGCGTTCGTCTAGACGCATAGCGGAAATTCTTTAATCGTTCTCGTATAAATAGTTCACGAGAAATAGTAAAAATTTAAACAAGCATACTAAAAAGTTCTCTTGAAGGCGCTATGAAGTTTTTAGCGTAAAATTTAATTTTTGCTAAAGGCTTTCCATTTCAACGAGGATTCCACTTAAAAATTGAAACTCTAATTTAAAATAGCTAATGGACCGGGAAGTACACCGTTTTTCTAAGTTGGATTTAGACTGCTTTTAAAGACTGAAATAAAATTTAACTTTTGCTGGTTAGGTGCCGTGGAAGGTATGGGACGGGTGGAGCGGGGTCGAGGGGGGAGACAGGGGCGTTGCGCTGCCCGCCGCTAAGCATCATGTTTATGACTTCTATAGGGAAATAGCATCCAACGATGTACCCACTAAATGGAAAAACTTTTATTCCCACACATGGCACATATTAGGTGCATTTTCATATTTTTCGCCGGCGGAACCGATGAGTTTTTTATGTTTATGCCCTCGTAAAGTTTCTGCTCGTTATAGTTTACGCGACAATGTTGCTCGATGTGTTTACGTCCCTAATATTAAATTTTCAATGTGAGCGCCATTTTGAGATTATTTATTGGAGGGACATGGTGCTAGATTCGATGATGTTTTTGTTTTGTATATCGTTAAAGTATCGAAACATATTCACCTTCATGTGAAATGTAAACAGAGTTGGACGCATTTTGAATGCGTTTTCCAACTAACATGTTTGACAGTTTTAATGTAATATTGTCGATATTTCAAATTTAATCACAAACTTAAAATCAATACAAATATTTAGGTAAGCAATATTTAAAAGACAATAGTTGCGAACACAAACTATGTACCTATCTATATTATTCAGGAAAAAAAATCTTTTAACAAAATACATTTGTCAGGGAAATACTTTTGTTACGAAAACATTGGTAGCACCGTTATAAATGTATTAACGGCAAGTTAAATCTGAACAAGTCTGGGCGACCCCACATCATAATCACAGGAGCATTGTCTGGATGACAGCCCAGCGTTCTCCCGGGGGATTACTGTATCTATTGACACGACAACCGGCCCTGATGGCACTTCAAAACAAACACCATTTTAATCAATACATCAAACAAAACTTAGCCACTACAGCAATAATAATTAAAACCGAATCATTATATGGAATATTTGCAGAGGACCAAAGGGTCGCTTCGCTTCGCCCACGGCGATCTCTCTATTGCATAAGTAAGACATAGTTGTAATCCTACGCCTCCATAATCCTGGAGAAGACGATGATTGCGACCCGTTTTAGTTTACAAAAGGTAATCCTCATACGAGAAACTATTGGGGAATTTTGACCCGCTTTTGATATGATGGTTGTTAGTGTTTACGATGTAAATTTGACTGTAATATCATAAACCTCTTTGATTGGATATGTTCGAAGTTTCAAAGGGTTAAGAACTTTATGTTTTGATGTACCAAATGGACAGCTTACTTAGTTATGACCGTCCGTAGTTGCTTCAAAGTATAGAGTTAAGGTTTACTATTACTAGACATATGTATGTATATGTATACGAGTAAGTATATACATACAAACATATATACAAGAGGTATATATGAACATATATAGGAATATGACATTTAATTGTAAATATACATAATTGAGGCTGTTACGATTTGAGATAATTATTTACAAATAATTTACTCAACGGTACTATTTTTGTCTTAAACTTATCATAGATAAAATGAAGGAACAAACACAGTGAGCATTATTAATAAAATCACGACAGTAAGTAAATGTAATTTAACCTTAAACTTACCTTCAGTTGTTTGATGTGTTTACGAGTATATATTTATGTCATAACAATTAACATGTGTAAGGAGTTGAAAAGTATTCAAATTAGTTACTAGAACATATCGAATACTAAAGGCATTATATCAACAAAATGTATTGTCCGTCCGGACGTCAGTTGTACGCGGCGTGTTCCCGACGTCATAATACGGAAACCTCTTGAGGTATAAAAGAGCATTTCATTTCAACGTACGCAACGAAAGGGTTATTCACAAAAGACTTTTTGAAATACTTTCGGCAGGCATACGGCAGTGTACAGTTAAGAGCATAAGTGTATTAATTTATTCGACTCGCACAATATAGAAGCAATGGCTTTATGTTTATGTCATTAAAAAAGTGCGGAAATCATTATTTTTGAAGATTTTTTTTCATATAACTCACTGATGACCACTTTTTATGAAGAACTACACATATATTTATTGTAATTAGGTATATATGCATTTTTATTTTATGTTGTTGAAATGCTGTTTTGATTAAATTTAATAATTTGTAGTATTGCCTTCTTTTTCATAAGCACCGAGAGCCCGGAGAAATAAAATTGTTTATTAATTTGCTTCTTTGTTTAGATAAGCCGTTACTCTTATTATGTTCAAGGTAATATAACTCATACATTTAACTTTGCGACTGTACAATAACCCTCCCGCTGTTCTTAATAAACATCGGCCTGCGCCAAGTGTGGCTCGTAAGTAATTATTTTGATGATTATTCTACATTGGGTTCTGGATTCGTTTGTGCTTTGTTTCATCTTTGTATGGCGCTCATATGGACTTGTAAATATAATCAGATTTATTTATTACATACATATTATACGTGATGCGTTTACTTGTTTTTGGGAATTTTCGCTTTTCGAAATATTTAATGCTTTTATACAAAGCAATGAGAAATTGATAATATCTATCGTATTAAATAACTGGAGACTATATACCTACGATAACAAAGACGGGTACACGAAACACGCAGCAAAGATAGATATTGAAGGTGTTAATAGACATTCCCTCTTTCTTCATGCATTAGGTAATATTTTTTCTGTTTGTCTTATAATATTTATTTATAATAAATATTCTCGCCAAGACACGAGACACAGCGTAATGTAAAATGCAACAGACGCGCAAAAACTTAACATCGATAAACAGGAAGTGGCCCATTTTATATGAAAAGGAAGACGGAAAAACTCGGCGGGCGGTTTAATATCCCTCAGGAATAAACTGCAATTTCAGGAGTATCAGGACGGAGAAAACAAAAATGTTATGAACGAGCAATGAGGTCTTAAGCAGACTGGAAACACTTTGTATAGCGATAGTTGGATTTTTTATTCATTTTACAAATAGTACAAGAATGAATGGTTGCATGTTGTTGACTGCCCCGTTGCTTGGACCGGGTTAAAGAGCGTGACTGATGAGGAGAATCCATATTTTTTATACCGACCAATGATAAATATTTATATGTTGAGCAATAATACTTGTTCCGATTCTGGGTGTAAAATTATACAAGCATGCACCTGTACTTAGATCACCAGGTGTTGGTGACCATAACAAATATTCTACCTAATTAGCGGGCCGCATATAATCTGTCCCGAATTATTATTAAATTATACACATGTTTTCACGAGATTTCAGCAGAAATCCACTTTAAATCTCAGGCAATTTTCAACATGTGAATTTGGTGGTTTAACAATTACTCCAGCATTTAATTTTTTTACTCTCTATTTGTATTCGTAATATCTCGATAGTATTTAATGATATATGTTTCTAATGGGATAGGCAAAAAGCACCGAGCGTCAAATATTTCTACCCTTACGGACCTGATGTGCTTCGTAAAACGTAAACGGAATATAATGTTTAAAGGACGCAGCCTGGTTTAGCATTTCGATTTAATCGGAATAAATTTTATATTGTGTTAGTTATATAAATAACAACTAAGTTGTTACTATACTTCATTACTGTTAAAACTCCGAATATTGAATGCGAAAAGTAGCACGTGTGCGGTGGTCGCAGTGAGAGTAAAGCCTTTGCCAACTCCAGACGCCACTTATAATACTGTATTGTAAATAGCGCCATAACAATTTAATGCTAGAGTTAGCCGCAGTATCTTAAAAATAAATGCGTATAGAAAATTGTATGTAACATTTTACATGTCGCATCAACTGACAGATTTTGAATCTTATTATTTGCATCATAAGGATCACTTGATGTGCCGTTATGAAATGAAACGATATAATATATGCTACTGCACATAGAATAGACTCAATAAAGTATACTTAGCATTGCGATCTGCCCGTGGCTTTGCATAATTGCATGGTGCATAGCTATGAATTTATCGGTATTGGATGTGGGGAGAAAATTATACTGTTTTAATTAACTGAATTTACATTCAAGTATCGGGTACGAGACAAATACTTATACTAAATCTGATAAATCAAATTGTCTCATAAATATATATTTTTTTCTTTTTTCCTTATTTGTGTAATCTTTGCAGCTAAGAAACTGGGCACGGTGACTATCTAAGAAATTAACATATATGTTAAATCTAAGAGATTTACATATGTGAGCAATATAATGTTTATTTGGAATTGGAATAAAGCTAGCAATGGACACGCCCTTATATTTCTGATTACCGAAGAAACTTCCAGATTCACACATCTAGTCATGCCGTTCTGCTATAACATTTAACCATGTAAAATTTACACGGTTACCACACCACATGTAATTTTAACATAAAGAGTATGCACATGAAGCGTTCATTTGCATTTAATCCCGTTATAACAGTATCAGCCCCATTCAAAGAGGCCGTTACACCGCCCGCCGGTGTGATCCGCGCCTTATCAAAATATTGCCCCGCTAATGACAGATTCATTCCGTGACGCCAATTACCCGAGTATGTCCATTTTCCAACTCATTCCCGGTGTAATGCTAACGTTTCGAGCACACCTTAATATTACCCAGAAATGATCGAAGATTTTCTGTGTGTAGGGCGAAATAGTATCTGCTAAATTTCAACAAAGCTTTGGACTGTTTGCCACTGGTCACTCCTCTTGGCTGAACTTTTGAAACTTGGAAGGGTTTTAGCGATGATGTCACAATACATTCATTTGATTCGGCTCCGGTTGCCTGTCGGATAGAGAAAAGTTTTGGAGTGTTTCTGTTTGACGATGGAAGAAAATTTTGTACGATATAAAAAATTCTCGATTTCCGTCATATTTTCCCATCGCACGACGGCTAATCTACCGTATGCCAGATATTAATATGGAAGTCATTTTTCAGTTCATGTGCTACCAAAATCATCTATAAAATTAACAGTAGTATTCAAACAGTCCGCTATGACGTCACGTCGAGTGCATCTCATCACAATATCGCGTCACGTAATTCGTTCTGTAACGTCAATTATTCGCGCACTCAATACTCGTATTCGACTCATTTGGCGCTTATTTTGACAGTTGTCCAATATTTTTGCTGCACAAACATGTTCGCTATGGACCTTGTGGGTATTTTAATACGTTCTATCAAGGGTCACAATATTATATTTTTTTTATCGATTAAGTAATGTAAGTAATTATAATATGTGACGTATACGAGGTTATCTTTAGTAATAATACTTTATATTGGTAGAATATAATGCCATTTTAAGCAAAATGTATAAAAGGTGGCGTTACCTGCTATCTTATAAACATTTAGTTAAAAATTACAATTTGCTTTCAAGGCAAATCAATCGCCGAAATGCTTAAAATATTTTTGAAAGAACTCTCATTGGCAAGTGAGCGTAAAAAAATGTCTATTTTATATTTTGCTGCCCAACCAAAGCAAGACTGACATTCGGTAGTGCCTACAAATATTAAACATAACACTATCTTTAAACCCACACTGTTTCTTGAAAACAGTAGTATTTCTACAGTATTGTCAATGTAGGGTGCGTCATCAAAATATCACGTTACAAATCACAAATTCATTCCGGCGCTCCAATTATCGTGCGCGCTCATTTCCCGACTCATTCCCGAGCGGAGCGATCACGTGGTGATTTTGACAGTTACTCAGCGCTGCACAAAAGGGTGGTCTGCTCCTAATAAGGCGTTGTCATATTGTCAAGATTCCATTTTTGAAATCCGATCTTTTCTTAACATTGAAAACACACTGAAATCAGTTGCACAGATTCGCTTTTCATCTTACTTTAAATGCAGAAAATTACTGGTTTACGTTTAAACAATCCCGGCTGGACATCTTCTACAAACTGTTTACATATATTTTATCGATATATTTACCTTGGCATAAGAAAATAGTCTCAAGTAAATGTAAGATAGTATTAATAAGCTCATATTTACAGCTGTGTATCCGCGGCCTTAGCACCAGCGGGGCGGGTAGGCGATGCAAATGACATTCGTTAACATGCATTGCGCGTATCCGACCCTCTAATTAGAAGAACTAGTCCGACCCAAAGTATTATTTTATTGAGTTATTAAATATTCTAGCTTTATTGCTTTTGCAAATTATATAACCTAAGAGATTCAGAAGCAATGCTTAGTGATGATCTTTCTTCACTTTTTGTAATATTTTAGTTTTTCTGAATTCCAAATGGGGCTATTATAAGTGCGACAAACTTTTAGTAACAGAGGCGACAAGCAATGCTTATTTAAAAAGCAAATATTTCAATATAGTGCAAGTTGTTACATTTAAATTGAAAATAAAGAACTGAAATTATGAGGAGAAACATCCCTAAAGATGTCTTTAACACTAAAAAAATGTGTAACGAAAACTTAAAAAGAAATATCACCATTTTGTTGTTCCCAATTTGGAGAATACTTTTTCTCTTCCATTTCTTCTTTTATCTTGATATCTACTCGTACTCTTGATAATATTTTAACCTGTAAGTTTAGTACAATAAAGTAACATGTAACATTTCCATATTTTTTTAAACAGTCACTTTTTATTATTATTAGATTTATTATTATTAGGTTGCAACCACCCATTCATTTAAGAAGTGGTCTAAAAGTATCCAATTAAGAAATGTTTACAACTCACAAAACTCTAGTAAGATATCAATCTTTATTTCGCAACTTCGATATTTACGATCTTAGTGGGCGAATGAAACATGGACCGCAAAGTGCTCGGGCTTGAATAAATTGAAACATAAAAATATATATTTCTTTAGAATTTATTGAAGTGGCAGTTAGGAGACGTAGTTAAATTAGTTCTTCAAGATTCTGAGATCGACGGAGCGAGTTCGGGGCCGTACTCTGGTCTCGGTGTTCACAAGTAAACCGGGCATACATTAAAAGTTTACCGGCAAGATATGAACATACTACAAACTTGAGAAAATATTATCGTTAGGTTTTCCGTATTGTCTGGAAACAAAAGGAACTATGACCATGTTAAAAATATAACCGTAATTATTATTATACCTTCCCTAATGGGGTAGGCAGAAAGCATCGAGTGCCAAATATCTCTATCTTCACTAACCTGTATTGCTTCGAAAGCTTTTTAAACATAGGTAATTAGAAATACTTAAATTGTTTCAGCGTAGACAAATCTGTTACATTTGAACAGATTAACGTCGGTTCAATTGGTTTAATGTCACGACACATCAGTAGTGTTATGACACCACCTTACATTAGTTTCTATATAAACGGACCCATAAAGGGAGTATGATTTATTGCTAACAGCGACGATAGACTGAAAATTTATCCGAAAGCAATGCGCAAAAAACGAAAGAAACAGTTTCATTTCGATTTTTAAGCGAAAGCGTTTGGCGTAGAGCCAAACTGGAGTACGACTTGCTTCCTAATTGGAGATGACTGCAGTAGATTTCAAAGATGTATACCCGTACATCGAAACGACATCGGAATATTATGTTTGTGTTACACTCGCGACTCATTTACGACGCAGTATTTGGGCATCCGTGTAACCCCTTACAGTTGAAGTTGAGTATCGCGTGTTTTGAAAACACCTTAAATAACTGAAATAATTTGACAGTTGACATAAGAATAAAATTGAAAATAAGTACTAATCGCAATGGATGCTAAAAATAAGAAGCAAACACTGAGAAATCTTCTTTGTTGGAGAACAATACAAACTGAGGAAGAATAAAATTAGGTACAGGTACTGAAGCGCACAAATGTTGCGACGAAAACATTTTCAATAGCGAACATTTCTTAGAGTTATATTCATAGGTAAACTTATAGCTATTTGTCTGCCAATTTTGCGAATTTATTAGCCTCTAAAAGCACTCAAAGTTAATATATGCGTATTGGAACTATTTGAGTAGAGTAATTGCTTCACAGAGTCCTCGGCGTGTGTTACAGAGTCGATAGCTAATCTACATTCTCAAATACACTATAATAGCTGAACGTACCCATCAACTAACCATTTTAAAAGACCTTTGTTTTCCATTAGACGCGAGGCGGATGGTAACGCTAGGACACTTCAGCAGAAGGTCTTCTAACACAAGTCGGAGTGTACGAGTAGTAGATACTGCGCTGTACTGGCTGTCAGTTAGCATAAGTAATTAAGTTACGCAGATATGAAGGGCTTAGATATATTGAATAGGTAAGTAAGTTATGTTTCAATTGGTTTTCTTATTGCCGATCATCTGCTTTATATCGAAGAGTTTATTTTCTTCGCTGGTTATAGGTATTCTTGACCTCTATGTTGTAACCCTATTATGTTATATTGCGGGGCACTGGTTTTTCTTACAACTGCGGGAGGTCTGGAGCGCATTCCACCACGTTGCCCCAGTATATACTGAAGCATATGTGGGTTATTAAGGATTGCATGTATTTATACCTCCTTGAACATCTTCGACGAGGTATAACGAGATTGACTCCCTAACGTGCTCTTGGAAGGGCGAAAATGCTTATGGAAATTTTCACATAAGAACGGAACTTATACATTTTCCAATCTGCTAAGGCTACGAGCCAATCGATATGCGCAGCTCGAATATTACTAGTAGAATTTAAATTCTACTAAAAATAAGCCTATTAGATGCAATAGTAAAAACAATAACCATCTTTATGTTACTATTTTGGCTTTGTATCTGAAAAGTAATACCATGATGGAGATGAAGATAACTGAAACGAATAGTGCTTATACATAGTATTTCATAACAATCAAAATAATTGAGCAATGGCAGTTAAAAATAAATGCGCGAAGATATTTATTTTTGTATGATAGTAAATGAGATTAGACTAAACTGCTTTTAGAGATATAAAATGATATTTTTATATATACTTCATTTCATTTATGTATATACTTCACTTCACTTCACTTCACTTCACTATATACTTCACAGGATAGTAATCTCTGTGCATAAAGCTATATACTGCCTTTGAAGTATTTCGCAACTAAATTGTAACAAGGCAGCGGTTTTCTCGGCCTTTCAATATGGCGCTAAGTTCGAGACCCTTTCGACAATTATTATAATTAACTATTAGTGAAAATGATGACCCTTTGGAGTCCGGGAACTTTGGATCCTTGCTCATTTTAGAAGATTGATAGCAACAAGACAACTAGATTATGACAATGTTAGTTATTACTAGCTATAGATACGTATATTACATAACTTTTAAATTACCAACTAGTGTCGGTTGGAGATCTTTTCAAACTAGCTTATCTGATTATGTGTTCGCTAATGCTTTGTAATATCTGAACATCTAATATAAGCCAGACATCGGATTGGATTAAGATACTTATAACAGATCTTATTAGGAAGTTTTGCCTGAAACGTAACAAATATAAGAAAGCAAGAAGTTTTACTTGGCGATTGAATTAATTGCTTCCATGGTGTTTGTATAGACGGATTCAGTACAGATGATATTAACTTTGGCCAAAAGTTAAAATTATAACTTTCATTACATCCAAAACAACCAAATTTCAAACTATTCTGTAGTAACTCCAGTACCAGAATTTAATACTTTTAATTAGCAAAGGTTACAAGAGTTCAGGAAAATGGTATATGTCTTTCATTAGCAAATATTTGAGCGGGAATAATAGAGTATGCAGCAGAGCTGAATGTTTCGGCGAAACCTTAACTCATCCCACAGTTGGTAGCCGAAGTCATTACTTGAACACTTTAAGCCATGCATGAACGATTGTCGAAGGCGTTATCGGAAGTTTACGCTGCGAAGCACTAGTAGCTCTTACAAAGCTTGCCGAAAAACTTGTTACATACCTACTGGGAGGTTGCAAATGATTTTATAACTTAAGAATTATATTATTTACTAAAAAGGCTTGTATTTGGTCGTCGTTCGCACTAACGGTAAATTTAGATGCTAAGGTAAATCACGTATGCCTAGAAAAAGTCTATGCACATTTGCTTTAAAGACTAGGTAACCTATCGATGAGACCCCTAATGGCACATTTCGTTGCGTGTTGCATGTTACTGAGGGAGATTAGTCGATGAGAAAATATTTTTATACGATAACGCACGCTTGGCCAACTATTTTGAGGCGGGCAAATATTTGCAAGATGAAGTTGGTTCATTATAGTTTTTATTTTCCGCTTTATGATGTTGAATGTGATTGAGTCTAAACAAGAGGAATGAATTCGCTGAGCGAGCGAACTTACCCCGACAACCAATAAAACGTACACCGATCAATGCTGGCTTCTTAAGTGGAAAACTTGGTATTGGGTATTGGCGAAGCAAAAATTTCTCTGTGAATGTTTGGTCTAGACGAGTTATTAAAAATTTATTCTCATAGAATTCGCTAACGCATCTCCGACCGCTTGTTTTGTTTGTGTCGGAATATTTAAAGAATTCATGTTTTTTGATACGAAATTACTTTTATGTGCATAGAGAAATAATAAAAAAATCACCAAACGATACATTTGCAGTAACACGAGTCGCTCAAAGTAAAGGCTAATGTTGATACATATGATAGAATATTTGTTCAAATATGTACATGAAAACGTCCCTGCAAATTATTAAAATACAAAAAAAAATATAAATAAGGCTTGTTGATTTTATTGTACTTTCGACAATACAATTTAGCTTAAATTATAGATTTAATCTTTGACTCTGGGTAGGCATGTTGCTCGTGATATAATAGGTAAGGTACGTTATAAATTTGGATAATTGGTCCATGAATATTTTAGTCCTTAGTCGGTTGAGTTATTTCTCGTGCGGAGTTTCGTTCCGGGTCATAATTCTGGTTTTAACGACATTATTAATTTATCAACTCGCCCACTGATCTATTTAGCTACACTGTAATTATCAGGAGGCAATTTTCTTCAATTCTTTCCGGATTCAGTAAAAAATACACAAAAAAATAATGAGAACTGATATTTTAGTAACTAATATATATTATACTTTGTCCTCGTGGTTGAAAATAAAATTTACATGCTTTATTATTTACGATTTTTACGACATTCGATGAATTGGATGATTAAGTTCCAAAAATTTAATTACTATAATACAAGTCCCAACAAATTGCTTTTGAAGTAAGTCACCATTAGTAAATACATCTTAAATCTTGACAGCTATCATGACGTAAGCATTAGAACTATTTCTTCGGAAAGCCCCGAGTAATTATAGTAATGACTTATAAATTAATAGTTATGGCCCTCATTAAAACGGGTTGTTGAAACCGTCATTACTTAAAGGACTGAATTATTTGTGTCTTGTCCCTGTACTTAATGGAGATATGATCTCAAATGGCTTGCCCATAAAGTTTTTGAAAGTTCATGCTTTCTCGATAAAGAACAAAATTATTCCCTAGGGTCCTCTTCTGTGAATTTATTTTAACATTTTAAGACTGATGGAGCTATTATATGTAAATAGCATACGATACGATCGCAGTGTTTTCAACGAATTTTTTTGATTATGAATGAAAAAATGTCTAGAATTTTCTTTACGATAGGCTTACACAAAATGTATTCCTAGTTCCTAGTTGTTACAACAAAGTTACATATATTTTGTTCGTGTATATATTTCCAGCAATTACTACTCTTGTTTATTTATATTCTTGTCCTCACTCTTTTGTTTTTCAGTTCGCTCGCGTTCGAATCAAAAGAAACTCGATTTAGCTCGTACGTCAACTGGTAGCAAATAAACAAAGCAAATGGGACTGTAGTTTGGTAAAAAACTCAGTTAGGTATAGTATGTGTAGCGTGTAGTGCGTAGTAACATATGCAGTGCAGGTAAGGGGCGGTTCTGTCCTAACGAAGAGCGTTCGTCTCTCGAATACTTGATCGCGACGATTTGAATTTTTAGTTTGTTTTTGTGGACGACAACAACGGAGCGCTGTTGTACCTAAAGATGAATGTAGACGACTATTCTGTTCAGTGTGTGTTTTTCATTGAATATGCATGTTGTAAATCTTTTGTTGAAGAGGATAGAAGCCGTACTTTTATAACGTTCTTTTTTAAAATTTCGGGCATTGAAATGTGTCAAATTATGGTTATTTAATTTTCAAATAGTCGTATTTTGTTTTCGGAACAATAAAATTGAAACGTTTTTTTCAAATGATTCGTTGGAAAGTTGTAAGACAGCTGTACAGCTTAATAATATTGATACATATTAAACGCGTTTAAGACCTCGATGTGAAAATAGATACCTATGTGTATTAAAATAAAAATTTTGTACTTTCAAATTAAATTGTTTGAATTATATGTATCAACGAGAACCTTGATTGCAATTGTTAATATGGGGGCCCAAAACGAATGAATTTAGGTAGGTACTTAGAAAAAATAAAATTTGCTTTTCAAAACATTTCATTCGTTATTTATAAGCAAGCAACATAAACATTTTTATGTTCTGTATCTACGTTATTTAAATGTAGATAATGTTACAAATATACGAATGCACCTGTTTTCTTGGTTTTGTACATAGTTGTGTCAGCACAAACAGCTCGTTTTATGGCTTGGATCAGACAAAACATTTCTTATTTTAGGTATGTTATAAGCAAAAAAATATTGTAAAAGCTTTATTAAATATTGAATTAAAATAATATTCATATTGCTTTCTAATATCTATATTCGTACACAACAACCATAATTTATTTAGTTCGAAATGTTACGGATGTTTTTTCTGTAATACGGATATTTGCAGTTATATGTAACTACATATATTAGAATACTTATAATATAAGTATATATACTATATTATAGTAGGTACCTCAAACCAAATGGGAGATAGGAGCCGTTTATTACAGCTTATGTTATTCAAAATGGACTGCTCGGAAAAGATTACTAACTTCCTTTGTAATCATCCCTTCTGTCTCATCACCAGCGAATTGGCTACCTTAGGGTAGCGATGAGATCCCCAGATTTGCATCTAATTATCATTTTTGATTCTCTCTTCTTTTGTGTAAATACTCGTCTAAAAGGTAACGCCGTAAATGACATAATGCGGCTGAAGATATGCTGAATTATTTATACGCTAATACGCAAAACGGGCCCTTCGCTGGGCTCGCAACCTTAAGCGAGTATCGAGAAGCGGATGAATAACACCATTCGCTATGTAAATTGAAATCCATTGATAGATGATGATGGCTCAAATTTTGGGCTATTAAAGAACATTTATATTACATGCACATCACATTCCAAAATACCAAATCACATTTGATTCGTTAAAATTGTATATAGACAGACACTTGTTATGTTGGGAGCAGTAAGTATAATTAATGGGAGAATATCTACAGTGCACAAGTGTTTTATGCAGTATAATTAATAATACGGATAGGTGGTACAAATAATTATTTAGATTATTTTATTATCTCATTACTTGTTCATAGTTTATCCGCTAGCGATGCGACAGGTGGGTTTATATCCATTTTCACGTAGAGCTACGCTTCAACGAATATTACTTTCGAACATTTTTGTCGCTTAAATAAATTATTGCATTTGACTAAGAACAGGTTTTAATGAATTTTAAGCACCGCGGTACAGTAATACGATTTCCTGTTACATTTTGTTGATCTAAAGACATGAAAGGGAATTCGTTTAGGGATTGTCGACGTGTCGCTTGAATTAAATATTGTATAAAATGTACGCATTTAATGCTGTACTGATTGAATGCCTTGTTCGCTTGTAATGGCGAATGAAAATGGTAACTAAATGTTTTCTCAACAAGATTAGATATTAACGCATAATATTTACACTATTTCACACACGCTTAATAGCTGTGTTATAACTAACAAGAGAAAAAAGAAAAGACACAAGTTTTCTCTGTCCGAAAAAAATGCACCATTACAAAGAAACAATAAATAAAAATGTAATAAGTATACAACAGTAACTGAATAGAAAAATATTTAGTACATGTGGTACAGCACAAAGCCTCGAAAGAGCTCAGACTTAGCCATTGCCACGAGTAGATTACACAGCTGATTGATATTTGGAATGTTCTAAAAGGGTGTCCGATTAATTATAAAACAGCTTAAATCTGCTGTGACAGATGAACAAAGCGATGCCGATATTACTGTGAATAGGTGTTACATAAAAGTATAATAAGGCTGATAAAAACTAAATAAAACAAACCAACAATCGCTTGTATTATCTAGTGCCTGATAAGTAAGTTACGCTTAAATCCCCCGGCGTTACGTTTCTCATGGGTGTAAGTACTGATCTGAGGATTATTACTAGCTACGGTTGTGACAAACTGGTTTCGCGTCTTGCAGTTGCATTAAATTCATTATGTTATGCTCGTCCATCAGGTATTTTAATAATGCTTGTATGGATAAAACCTCAAAACTCAGTCATAACACAATTGGAGGGTGCACGGCACAGAAAAATAGAAACTCAAGCAACATTTTCAACTTTGACATTTCACTCAGCCATGATTGTTACTGATGGATATTGTGTTTGACATGAAAATTATTTGTTCGTGTGGGGAACTCGATCTTGATAGAAGTTACTTGCGATAAGCGATGCGCGGTCGTATTTAAATTTTAATTTATGTTTATTTTTACAATGCTGGTATTATGTAAAATGCCAGAAGACGTTGAAAACACGAGGAATTCTACAAAATCGTAATTTGTAAATACAATTTGAGTCTTAAATATGACAGAACATCCTCAGAATAAATCGTAATTATTAGGATATCGTCAGTGAATATTAAATAGCTTTTTTGTAATCTATATCTATTATCAACTGCTGCGGCTAATATAATTTCCGTTCATTCGCCTGTCGTAAACAGTGAGACACGCGGATAAAACAGAATTGGTTTTTGCTTAAAATCATTGCTGCATGTGATCGCTTCGCAAATTTTTCACAGAAACGTCGAGGAAAGCGAAAGGAAAAACCGCGTAATGAGTGTTCAAATTTTTCTTCGTCATGAAAGTGAAGATTTTATTTCTTTTACATATAGTTCGTACCTATTACACTTTTTACAAACAAATCTTGAACGGTTTTCGTAGTAAATAATCGTAGTACGACGCCTTTCCCTTTAAGCTTAAATCAAGCAATTATGTAATTACTTTGTTATCTCTCAAATATCAAAACGTACATGATGTTAGAAGGATACACATGTTTTGGAGCATTTAGTCGTATGTAATATAAAACAGTGTAGTTCAATGTGAGACTTTCTTATTGCTATTACATAAAAGCGACAATTACCTAGTAAAATACTTTCATATAAGGGTATTTAATACATTTTTTTCATTGATACATACGACAGAAACGGAATCGCTATAAACACATATGTAAACTAACGGTGTTTGTCGCAGACAGTGCGGGGCGGCGGCGGCGGCGACGCAGAAAAACTTATTTTACGATTTCCGTTCCGCTACTATCTCTATTGAACTGTTAGCTCGAATGAAATCTGTTATTTATAGCTTTTGTTACAAGTTTTAAGGAAATGCTCTATAAATATTTAATATAGATACATTATCACCGAGAGGGTGCTAGCAATACATTGTTTGAGGAAAATCGTTGTGTTTGGTAGAGTTTGCGTGACCTATATACGTAATATGCAATGGAAATACTTTAATATTCTACTCCGACTTTCTCCTGTATAAACGTTAACATGTACATACATATATTATAATATTACAGAATGTAGGTGAATTGTTACAGACCACAAACGAAGTTTGTAACAGAACGTAATGATTTTTCGTTCTTTCAATAATACGTATTTAAATGATAAATATTGTTATTAAAATCGTAGCGAAGTAACAGAATACATAGTATGGCAGCTACCCGATGTGAGCGTAGCTCTTAAATATCTGTGTAATATCTAAACATAGTAATGTTTATACTTAAGTTGGGAATATATTTAAAACGTTACTTCATATGAATAACAATAACAAAAGGCGGATAATTGCAATCAAAGGATATGCGACATAGATCTGACGTCCCGACAAACGAGTGGGCCGTTCGCTTTCAGACGTCGAATTTTCCGCGCGAAAGCCTCCCTGTCCCGCTGACACTGTACGTGTTACTTTTAACAAAGGGCCAATCCATGTGAAATGACATAGGCTGACAGCATCCAAACGACCGTCGAACATTATCGCAAAATACCCTTAACTCGATTCGTTCATATAATATTCATGACGTGGTGCAATCTTTCAAAAATTGACACCTTTTCATCGGGGTTACGGACCCTCCAGCGAAACGAACAAGTTTTTTGTATCTGAAACAGTGAATAAATTACGAAGCCACAATGGAACCGTGTTTTACGACTGCGCTAATTTATAGATACTTGTGGATAATGTGGAATAGGTGCTAAGAGAATGAATTGTTGGAATATTCTATACAATTTGCGCAATAAAAATTGTTTTATTGCACTTTTAACGTGAATGAATTGCTACAAAACTTAAAAAATGGCTATTGTAACACATTCGAAAGCTATATGGATGAAATAACAAAATAAATTCATATACATATAATATAATTACTCGTACTTCGAGAATATCGAAGATTTTTATAATTTGGTTCAAGTTAAGCGTCGTTTGCTTATAGACATGTGAAAAGTGTTCGTTATTTATACATAACAATGTAACCCAAATAGATAATATACTTGCCTAAACATATTTATTTTGTATGAATCTACTCTAAATATCCACTAGAGCGTAAATTTAACGATACACATAAAAAAATCCCTTGCATTAGATATATTGGTCAACAGAAGAAATTTTTAGAGGGTTGACCTACGTACACATTACTTAGTAATAAAGCTTTAAAACAAATAGAGTGTTCCCTTGAGAGTACTTCAGGGGGAGAGGAGAGATGATCAAATAGTACATTCATTACACGAAGGCTCGTCTAATGACCCTTAGTCCTACGACATACATATCAAAATCGATTGCGGTAAGGATCAAGATGGAAGACTTTAAGTATACGAGATAGGTGAGGACCGTCCTACGTCACTGCGAACCGCGTAACTCAAGTTGATTGTTTGTTCTACGGACATGGATTTTTCCACTTGATTGTCTGATTTGATTTACCGAGCGCTTCTCAGGTTGCGGGCGAATAGATTGCTTGAAAGCTTCAACAGAGTTTTTGATTATTTGAAATTTTCATTTTATGATGTTAAATTTTATACATGATTTATTGTTCGATTTGGCGTTTGTTAATACATTTAGTTCGATATCAAAAGGTTGGATTAAAGTTTCGAATTATTAAATAAAACATTAATTAGGTACCAGTTGCGCCTTGTTTCACTTTAGTGGAATACTACTTTTAAATATGGTAGGATTTTTTATTTACTACCATATGCCTATAAATATAATAATTTTTAGTTTTATAATTTAAAATGACGAACTTTCATACACATTTTCATCCCTTCTTTGATACTATAGCGAGTGAAAGATGATGTTACATAGTCATGACCTTACTCTCGCAGTAGACTATAAAAATCAATAAGAACTTTTCAAATATGATGCGTAATTCCAGAGGTTAGCCCGACAATAAAACAGATATAAAACAGATAAAATTCAAACAATAAAACAGATCCGCAGCATAATAATTTTAATTAATTTTATATTGTAAAACTATCAAAAATATATTAAAGTACGCGTTTTTAAGCATTGATTGATATACGAGTTATTGTCAACCTACTTGTATATATTAGAAATTTTTAAGCCTCCCTGAAGATAACCTATAAGCTGTTACAACTGTTGCCGCAATGTATGCTCAATGTGTGTCCATAATGTAAATATCTACGAGTATAAATAAAAGTTTGTTGAGTTGCGTTCGTTACTTAATAACGAAGATTAATACGATAAAAATTTCTACCCTGTATCATCTACCACCACTAACTCTGTTTTATAGCAAACTACCACTTTAGGTAGGTACGATATGTTACATATAATTTATAATATTTATAAGATAAACTATTCTGAAATGTAAACGTAACATCAGTAGAACTATTATTTAAAACAGCAAGAAAAGTTAGTTGAAAAAAGAAAATACTGGATAATTTCATCTCCGGATTATATTTTTCCATTATTTCAGTAGAGTCATTCATGGTTAAGCACTAATGGCGCAAGTGGATCCGTACCGCAGGAAGTGGATTCTCTAGAGGCACTTCCGGTAAGAATAACTAACAATGCGCTTGACTCTATTTATATTATTATTATAATAGTACCGCAATCGGGGCTTTAGTAGGAGTAATCTTACTGCACTCCCAGTTGGCAAGTGTGACTTTATATTTAGGACTTACTTTATATTCAGACTTTTTATTTAGGAAACTTAAAATGTTTACATAAAAAAAAATCAACCGTACTTTAATTTCAGAAGTACAGATGTAATATTAAACTTATGCCCCTTTTCCTTTATTATAAGTCATAAAATAATCAATTTTTTTAATTTCATGGCAGATTAGCTTTTGGCCACGAATACGCCTTATTAGATAGATAGATCTACGGCTATTAGGGGTGGATATTTGACTTTGAGCTAATTTTCTTTATTGGTTGTTGACCATTTAACCATGCTAGTTGACCATTGCTAGTTAAGAAGTAATACATATGTAATATAATCACTTGCCACATAAGTATGTTCTAAATAAAATATCAGTAGTCAAAATTAACTTTGTACATAGTATACGTAGGTATGTATATTATAATTTCTATAAAAAAGCAACTGGGTTAATTATGACTTCTTTAAACTTTAAATTATACACAACTCGAATTTACACACACTTACACACAACTCGAATTTACACAACTTACACACAATTCGAATACTCATTAAATCAAATCTTTGCTTTGCTTACTTACAATTGTCACGTGATATAAATTAGCTCATCGACCCGCGCTCATCTTTTCATAGTCAAGACAATAATACTCCCCGGGGCTGACAATCGCGCGGCGACAAGCGTTTCAAATCTCCGTCATTGTCCACTTGTCATTAAGTTTTTCTCCTCCCCTCCTTACACTTGGTTCTGCGGCTTATAATGTGACACACGGCCCTAGAAAATGAAAAACGTGAATTTTCCAACATATACCTGATTTTTTTTCATCCATCTAGTAGGCCACTGCTGACTGCTGTACCGGATCTCCTTTCACAGTGAGAGGGATTACTATGAAACAAATTATGAAAAACAGACATATAAAAGATTTTAAATAACGTAATAGATTAGGAAATAAATTATTTACATTCACTATTTATTTCCAGCTACATTTTGAAACTAACGCATTTTTGGTCAAGACTTAAAACTTACCTACATTTCGATATTGATATTGTTTTAATCTACGCTACTTTTACAACTTTTAGCAAGTGATAGTCAGTTCGTGAACGGTGTTACCAGTATATCAGCACTGCATAGAAGCAGCTATGTTCCAACGACAAATGGACGTGGATTGACGTCACATTTATTTCGTTGACATCCGTTGTTATTGTGCAGATTTATTTATTTCCGACAGGACCCGGAAATGCTGTTATAATGGGTATCCAGTGAGATGCGTCCATGTCATTGTTCTTGAGTATTTTGTTAGTTATGTTTGAGATGTCAAAAATAACGGTACTTCACAAAAGAAAAAATATGTACATTAAAACAAAAATGAAGCAGTATATTGCAGGTAAGAAATTGGTATGAAACTCATACTCATCTTTTCTGACAATCTAGCCACGGACCAGCGGTTCTGAAGACGATTGGAATTATCTCTTATTCGTCGAAAATGCTGACCCGTCATGACGACAACCAATTTGTTATGGATCTAAAGATACTAGAACGGAATGCGACTATGTACACATTTCGCTTTGTATATACCATAATAACGTTAATGGTAGCTTGTGAAATTTCACTCACTAATAGACTTACTAATAGTATGATGATATAATAGAAATAATGAAATGTAAGAAATATTAAAAACCATCTTTGCTACATGTCATACGCGAATAGTCTATCATTAGCTGGAGTAGGTACCACAAAACAAAAGGAATATATTCAATCAGGACATGCTAACTGGAACAGAAAAGTGATTAAGCAATGTCAATCTACAAATAAGTACAGACAGACTACACAAACGAAAAGAGGCGATCGTTTACTGCTAGTTTTGGCAGTGGCACTGAATAATTTTGGGATCTGGTATGCAACGGCAGTCTCTTCTATAACTTCTGTATCCACCGCGCACGTGGTCGCGTATGCGCTGCAGTAATGATCGGCGCCGGGCAGACCGCTAACTCGATTACCTGGACGAGACGCGCATTGTAATCTCACAGACTATTTTATCCACATTATTAGATGATGTCGGATCGCGTTTATCTGCTAAGAGGCCGAACTAAATAGATTACCTCGAATTGGGCATAAGTTTATTAGGCTCAATCCTATAAGAATAAAGAAATTATCTAATATGAGTATTCGAACGTGAACATATTCAACCATGGTCGGCTTTTATTCAGTATAAACAACATATGTTCAAATAAGCTTTAATAAACATCGTTGAAGGATGTATTGTGGAATTAAGGCTTTAACTACACGAGAATAAAAGAGACAACCTTTGATTTTGTTGACGATTCCAAAACAAGGGAGGGGCTGATAATGAACATTCAACCGAGTACAAAGTGTCATATAATTATTGTCAAAAATGTATATGATTTTTAAGACATCGCGACAAAAATTTTGAAATAATATGTGAGTTATTATTTCGAAAAAAAGTTGATTTGGGACTTCTTCTCCGTTAATCCCGTAAAACCTATTGATAAATATGATATTTGTCCAATCGTGAAAGGTTTTTGTTTATCGTATAGAGATTTTGTAATTTTTGTTATATCTACATGCTATATATACGTAAATATTTAATAAATAGTACGTGGACGATTAGTAAGCTTGGATAGCGACAGTTAAACTGCGATGATGGCGCCTTTAATGGCCTCTGCTACGTATTTCGCCCTTATTATCTATTTACAACCCGCATTTTATTATTGGGGTTAAGACTGTCGAAACAGGGCATAAAAGCTGTAGTACAGAACGTAGGCGGGGCTAAGGGCGAGAGATCGGCCGGTCGTTAAGGGATGTTTTTACGACCATCAAAAGATACTTTGTGTGATGGCATCCGGTGATTCCTGGAACAAGCACGCAATTTTGAGTATTTTGAAAGCCCTCCCTTTGACGCATAGCTTTCAGCGTTAATTTAATAATGCTTGAACCAGTTTAGTTCGGTGAACGTTATTTTGATTCATCTTTGCCTTTTAAGGGAAGGTTAAGAAAATATGAATAGTCGTAAAATATATTAAATATTTGAAGCAATCTGCTTAAACAAGATTGTTGAAAATTAGATTTTATTAGAAACGTTTATTATTATTATCATCGATATCTTGGGTAGATGTTAAATCGTATTGATTATGTAAGTAGAAAACAAATACCCAACACAAATAATGAATTATTTACTGAATCATAATTTGAAGAGCGCAATAAAATCTTTTTAGTCTTAGACGACAGCTGCTCTCAATCTTGTGTACGTGCTTAAGTCGCCAGTGCTTAGTCCTAATGAACAACTCTGTATATCTAAATGAATGACGGAATGCTAAAATGTTAAAACCATTTGTATACTTTACAACCTTAAAAAATTTAATACAGGATCGTTTTTAAGTATTAATTCTGCAGTTCAAGGGTCCCTTGTATTGTTGATTAAAACCTATTATTTTATTAAAATGAAAATGTAAAGTATCTAATTTCGAATATTTCGTGTTAATGTAATTCATTTCTAATTGGATGCAGCGGTTAGTCATCAAAAATATCTTATTATTTAATATGAGAATATTTTGTTCAGCTGACATAGAAGAGAGAAATCTAGACAGTGTTTACGACGAGTTTTGCAATTATTTCTTTTTTTGCGACAAGGTGTTACATAAACTAGATCTTTTATATAACAATATTTAATTCATGGACCATAAAAATGACATAAAATAGCTTTATAACGGTTACACAAGGATACTTGGCACAAAGCCTGTATCGCATGCTTTCGTTAAGCCAAAACTGGCAAGAGGTTAAAACAACATAGGTCACGATTAAGTCATAACAGCTATTTATAACATAAATAAAATTAGTCTCAGTAAATATAATAAAATTGCTCTAGTTTCGAATTATGCTTTTCGCGTGTTATGAATGACGTATTAAATGCGGTAGGCTATTCAAACCCAAATGGTAAATCTTGTCACTAAATATCATTTGCTATAGCACTGAAAGAAAATATTGTAACGAAACCTACGTGTCTATGAGTTCTTCAATGTTTTCTAATAGATTTCGCACCTTTTCTGCGTGATAGCCTGCGAATTCCTTCTTACTGTGAGTTATGAGCTTTTGCGAGCAGATGAGCGATGCAGAGGTTGGTGCGGTGGAGATAGTTTAAACAACCTTTTCCGATTGTTGTTATAGTTTTGTTTGCTGTGAAGAGAGTTAACAAACACTACCCATTGACTCTAATAGGCCTGTAGAAATGAGAACTGGCTAGTGTGAATTCTGTTAGTAATATGTGGTAATAAAAATTACTCGATGAGTATTAATTAGTAACAGAAATGTAGGAATGGGACTCTTAGTGATATGTTCGTATTTGTGAGCATCCATTTTATTAGAGGTCGGTCACAGATGCGTTGATTTTGAAGACTGAAATGGCCGCCTCTAGTATTTACGTAGACTGGCTTCCATACCCTTAAAACCAAAACACAAGTTATCTCGCACCAAGACACTATTCAGATTGTACATTATAATTGGGGAATCCCTGAGACTCACTAGAAAAAATAGTAACAACGATTATAATAACTTCGTATTAAAACCCTTTAGTGTTTTGAAATTCGTTACATTATGTATACAGTTCGGGTAACTTCATTATCTGAGACAATATTTTAAAACTCAAAACTTGTTCATATCAAACTAATAATTTGTTCACATAAAGCGTTTAAGCAGAAGCTGCATCATGATTATTCAGAAGGCGTTTTTAATTAAACAAGTCGCGCCAAGTTCTAACCACATAAAATTTTACAACCCTTTAATAAGACATAAAACTGCCATCAAGCTAGGGCCTTAACGACGAATATTAATGATTATGGACACCTCAACCTATTTCATTGACATTTTCTAACGTTTAATATTTTTCGCACGGTTACATTTTAATCAGGACATGACGTTACATTTTATCAATATGTTTAATATTATTAATCTTAGACTACCATTAAATACTTATTTATGTACCTAATAAGATAAACCTACTTAAAATAGTCCGGAGTGCAGTACAATATTGTACTTACGTAGTATTAAAGTTGCTATGTTTAAGGCTAATTAGAACCATCTATTCAGAGATTACTGAAGTTAACAAACAATTCATGTTAACTTCAGTAATCAAAGCAATATTTCTCTCTCATTGATTACTAAAAATTTTGTGATACCAATCGTCCTAAACCGGATTTGAGGAACATCTGATAGGTATATCTGTAATATCGTTTGAAATTACCCTGATACCCTCATATTCGGTTCAATCTTCGGTTTGATAAGCTTTTCCTTTCCATTCTTTATCATCTGGATATTTAAACGTATACTGTTTGCACAGTCATTACTCCCTGGTTCAAGTATTAAGCTTCATCAAAAACTGTTAGAATTTTAGCGAAAGCTTATCGAATGCTATGAACCGTTAGGTTGACTTGTCAATTTCACTTATCGAAAAATAAAGGATTTATAAATAATAAAAGACATTTTCGAATGGAGTACTCGCTATAGATGAGATGTTTTACGTTCGCACCCTCTAAATCGCCCTCCAAAGTTTAGTAATAAAACCAGCGAACCGGTTACAGATAAAATATTAAAAGCTAGTGTCGCGAGCATTGCTAGAAACTGCTATAAAAAGCGAAAGTGTAAGATGTAAAGTGATATAAAGTGTGACACCATTGGTTTGTGGAACGATACTTTGATAGTCGAAGATGCATATTTGTAAATTACAATAATTGTAATTTTGTTTCGTTTTTTCATTAAATATGTTTTGAGAAGTTGTAATAAAGTATAACGGTAAATGAAATATACGATAGACATATTATTTTATGTCAATAGCCCATTGTATTTATAATTGTTCACACTTAAAATTTTAAATTTGGAAACAGCAAACCTCTTCCACTGCAGTATCACCGAGACGCTTGTCCTGGTGAGAGTATTGAAAGTGAGAATATTAGTCGGTATTATCATACTAAAACAAGTTCTATACAATGCTTATTAAAACCTCATTGTACTTGTATATTATATAAGGTTTTATAGCAACACTATTTCTGATATATTTCGTCTCCTACAACGTATCTTACTTCGTTGTCTTCGCGTACAATGGAAATAAATCGCAATTTGCGTATTCTAATCTCACCGGTCACCTTTAGAGTGATATAATACACGTGTTGTCTTAATATACGCGTTTAGTTTTCGGCCATTAGCGTCTACCGAGGACTAAGTGAAACTTGAATTATTTGGGATTGTCTAGACATTCCATTGTAAGAAAAACAAATTAATTTCCCTCTATTGTAGGTACGGTCGAAAAGTACTCTCTGCAAAATTTATGTCCTCTATTGAATTATAGTGGAATGCCCAAAAATGAGAAAAGCGAAAATTAACTAACGCATTCTGTGAAATATAAATGTTTGCAGCTATGAAACATTTGCCAAATAGTTTTTGTACTGTACAGTTTTCATTTTTATTTCGCTGCCAAAGTTCAGTGTTATTCAACGCGGTTTTTGTATTTTTTTGTAAACGTCCGATTGGTGAATGCAGCGAAATTAATTCACGGAGTGAATTTGTTTAGCAGTTTTCAATATTTACGACTTGGAATAAAGAGTGGGTTCGTGGCTTTGGTAAACAACATTATGGTATACAGGACGCACGGATATGAGCGGTGATTGTTTCTTTTCTGCTTATTTGTCAATAAATATATATTTTAACGGTGCAGGAAAATAATTTATTTCAAGTCAACACATTGGTAAACGCGTTAGCTCTATATTGCGTGTTATTACTATTATTCCAAAGTACAAGAAATTGATTTTCAACGTACACTTAGTTTTAGTATTTATATTGTGAGCAGAAAAATGTTTTCTACATTATAGCAGTGCACTACACCATCAGTCTTCCGTAACGACATTCAAATTTAATCTGGCTGAGTGCGACTCTGATTGACGATATTTTACGAGCGCTCCGATCCGCCCTTACTGCGACGAGGATAGCTTTGATCAGCAAAAGGCAACGAGTTGCATGAAAAAGTGTCTTTTATTGCTATTTGAAACCGATTACAGATAGTTATAGACCGAGCGATAATAGGCGGCAAATATACATTTATTAGTTAGTATTCTAATAAATTCATTAGTGTTCAGAATGTTATAAAAGTAGATATTTTATTCAACGGCAATATTTATAATAAAATATGCACGAAACATTAGATAGATTGAAGTGTTTCTCAAAAACATGTATCTAAAAGAATTGTTAAGAAATATTTCATTATTTCTTCATATTTTTTCATACAACGTGATTTTGGCTGATTATATGTTACATTTAAAAATAACATGATGTCCATTTTGAATGACAAAATCAAAACCACTTATTTTACGAACTTAATTTAAATGACTAAACAATATTAATTTATAAAGAGATCTAATGTATACAGTACAGAAATAAATTTATGTGTATGAATGGAATTTGAATGTGATTAAAAACGTTGGAATTTGTATAAATATGGGCACTAAATACATCAGTGGAAATCTGCGTAGTTTGTGGAAATCTATTCCGGCAGCAATTTGCGGATCTGTTTGAACGGGTATCTAGTTTATTTATCGAATGAAAACCCCTTTGCATGGACTACTCTCCTAATGGCCGTGTTTTGGTCTGGGAGCGTGTGGACGCGCGATTTTAATTATTTTCGCCCAATTTACGAGTGGCCATTAAAGGAAAGGTCCCCGGCGACCCATTAGAGCCGCTGAGGTCCGAGTCTTGTTGATAACTTTACAGCGTTATATTTTATTCGGGACAAGAATTAGTGCTTAATCCGCATGGGTCGGTGGTGGGTAATGGTTTTCTGGAACAACGTGCCGGAATATTTAAGCTTTCGATTCACAGCTGCAGTCGGAGTCTAAAGACTTTTTTAACATTAAATACAATAAAACATCTTGATAAGATTCTCTATGATATATAATATGCATAATGACCAACCCATAAGATACCAATCTGCGAACAGCTCTTTATTTGTTGCCTTACTAAAAAAATGCTAAAGATGGTTATAATTATTTTTAAGAAAAATACTTTAACTTCACTACTTTGAAGATAATATCTTATTCAATTTTTTAAGTAGTGATTTAAAAAAGACAACAGTTATAATACCTAATTTAAATATACATAGATTCAATTACAATTTTGTTAATATTGTCTTTATTAGCTAGGACTAAATATAATTTTCTTATGTAATAGTCTTAATAACAGTAATAATATCTTGGGGCGATAGAAGATAGTTATATAGTAACGTTTGTAGTACCTGTAGAAGTGTATTGGTGTCTGAGTCGTACGTGGTCGCCGCACGAGTGCATATCGGCTATGTCAATCGCAATTAGCTACTGCAGGTAACACGTTATTCCAGTCTCTGTACTATTTTGGATATGCTATTACTGACCTTCAATACCGTGACGCACTGAATAGTACATTGGTAATAAATAGTTATTTGGAAATCTCAAACGAGTTTTCTTCAGTATCTTGTTATTCTCTGAACTATCTTTATATGTATATATAAAAATCCCGTGTCACAATGTGCGTTTGCGCTAATCACTGAACCGATTTCAATGAAATTTTGTAAATATCTATTGTTTGGTCCAACTTAAAATATAGGATAGTTTTTTATCTCGATTAATGATCTCAACTTTTTTATTGAAAACTCAATATTTTCTTTATAGGATTACGCTTAGTCAGTAGTTAGTGCTACGGGATTTTTGAGTTATTATAACAGTATTTCAATTGAAGCACGGCATTGAGTGGTAGAATCCACGAGTTACTCTATAAAAACGGGAAAAGCTCGCCAAATCACCTTTCACATTTTACAGAATTGGCTGTAGAGGAGATAATCCTCAGAGCAGGTGAACAGCCATTACTCGCTCTACCGGAGCGGCGGGATGCGGTTTGACAATCTCACGCACTGACTGACGAACCCTCGGACGTGAGGACTGCGACATGCTTTAAAAGCACCTATATTTACATCCTGGTGCAACTGTATTCTGACACTTTGATTCAAGATTAACCGGTGTACATAATAACACGCAGACTTGCCTATATACTTAACATATAACATCCATAAATGGCTATATACGATGAAAATAATATGTCCTAGTTTCAAGCAGGTCGTTGGGACAATTCATACTTAGATTAGTTAAAAAGGAGGTCTAATTGAAACATACAGTTATCTATTATTTTGTGAAGGATATTTGTGACAATACTTTTAAAATGTTTGATACAGGGATATTAGAAATTCAAAATCATTACACATAGTTTGAGTCTACGATAATAAGTTGTATTGTATTATTTCCTGTATAATATAGTTTTTAAATGACTGTTCTTAAATATTAGCAATAATTCATTACATTAATATTGGTAAAATGTTTATGATAAAATAAAAGAACAGATAATCCTTGTAAAACCACTGGTTGGCAGGTAACTCGCTATTACGCGCTCCGCTGATTCTACTGCGAGATAATGTTTGACGGCGGGCGATGTCAGCGCTGTGATTGATAGGCCCTTCCGAGTATGACGGCTTCATTTCATGGTCGTTGTAAGTAAATTCATCGACAGAAGTATAGCATTGGCAATGGATAGAGAGGTAAATGTATGCTTATGCAAATTGATTGTAAAATCGGATGAGGAATAAATGTTACTTTACCTAGCCATGAATATGCTTAAGTGCAATATTTTCGCAATATTTTGAGTGATATTAATGCGCCTAATCAAAAAAATATATACCTATTGCTTTGTAGCGCATTGTCAAAGGTCTTTAAATAATTTTGTTTTCTTACTGAATATTATTCCTTATCGTTGCTGCATTATATTGTTCATGTAATTTAAAAAAGAGCTTTTACTATAAAAATACATTGTCGTTAAATATGACAAGGGTTGCAAGGTTAGTTTAGTTATTACGTGCTTCAATAGTCCAGCTGAGTGATATCATTTGACGGCTTCAGTATAAGGCGTGCGTGGTTTGATGGATGGGCCTTCGCTAGCGTGACGGCTGCATTACATGTATTTTTATATACCTACTCGTAAATACACATTTGAGAGGACATTAACAATATGAAAGAAGATCGTTTTTATATGAAGGTCTTGTATTATTGATTATGGCTTATGTTTATTCATCCAAAGCTAATAGTAAATTAAGACCGATTTTTATAAACACATGAAAATTGTTGCCTGTTAACATTATTAACATTCTAGCAATAACTGTATTTTTTTAAATACATAAAAGACTTTTGTGTATGCCTGTTTGTTTTAATTCGTTGTAAACACTTTTGTGCTATTAAATATGATAACCTAAGTAAAGTCATAATTATGCAATTCTGTAGATGTGAAAATGATAAATATATTGAAGTTTTTAATAGCGTATTTGATTAGAATCGATCTCTTTATATAACGACCGCAGAATAATATAATTATTATAGGTAACAATATTAAGTCCAATTTATCATATCGACGTATCCCTATCAGAAATATTCAGATACAAATTGCATAAGACTGAAAAGATTTTTCGTGCGAAATAATTATACTTGCAACGAGACTTCTCTGTTAAGTCTGTTTCTTTCCTTATTAATTCTTTTCACTTATTCTCAAAAGAGCGGTGACTCGAATTTTATTGAATTGGGGCCATTATTCATTTAAATGATACTTTATAGAGACTCGCAATTACGGTTGACTTACTGGTAATAACTTCGCTACACAATTGGTAAATAATTATAATTATCACCGGGACCCTCGCTGATTCACAAAAAGGCAAATGTACAAAACTTTTCGGTGCCACGTCGTGGCTATTTAAATAACCGCAATATTGTTTAAACATTAGACAATTCACAAATATGCACCGTCAATTTAAACCGGTAGGGTCGAAATTGTTTTTATCACTTTTTATAGATAATGATCAAAGCGAAGCTTGATTTTGTGGTGATAATTGCGATGAATCCTTAATTATTTTGAGGGTAAACTTCACCGAAGTTAATTTAAGGTTGGATGTTCGATTCCTTTTAATGGACACTCTTTTCGGTGACTTCCAATTTATTTGGATGAATGGCGTATTCATTAAACTTGCAGAATGACAATGACAATGTTTGAATATACTTTAACGATCTCGAAATGAAAACGCTTTGGTGGAAATTTTTCATGCTCGCGAGCAAACGGAACTTGGAGATTGCTTTATTTTAATTGATTTCAACGGCGTATTCTATACTTGTCAAAGTAGCGGTGGAATACGGTTACGGTTTGCTTAATTTTGTTACAACGTTTCACGTTAGTGTCGCGTTCGAAAGAGAAAACAAACATTGAAGCGTTCTCCCCCGCTGGAAGCAATGTGTTCGTATACCTCAAATACAAATTTATATCACACTGACGCTGAGCCCTTTCAGCATTCCCCTTCGACTCCCGGCGGGTATAGGATAGATATACCTAGGTTGACGCGGGACCTAGGTATTATGGTTTGTAGAGGCAGGGGAAGGGAAAAAGGGGAAGTAATTACGGGGGGAAACATCAAGTGTGTCAGGGGGAGAGTGTGTTGTAAGGACAAAAATATGAGGGTTGAATGCAGTGGAGGTAAGCGTGTCGCCTCGCATCAGTTCACTGTGTCACTGTTGATCTTTTGAAAATCTGTACTCATAGCTCATATTCATGGGTTAAGATAATCCCCGGGATTGAAAATAATTGCAATAAAAAATAACTTTTTCAGTTAGGTTTTTCAATACAGTAGGGGTATTTTTTTTATTAAATTGAAGTTCCAAGCGTGTACAAATACTATAAAACGTGTTCCATAGTATTAGTTTTACACAGTCCTATATTGATGATCATCTGAACTCATAAACTTGTTAGTACCTACATACTAAAATTGCTTGAACAAAGTTCAACAAATTCCATGCTATACGTTGGTACATGCTAGGTTTTAGATTTTAGATCGTTTGCTGTCACTGCAAAAATAAGTTGTTTTACGGCCATCTATATTTAGGAAAATCGTGAAAAAACCTACTTGGAGTACTAATGTCAAAATATCGTTTTGGATATGGTTAATATTTTTAATAGTTTTGTTTAGATGATACGTCTGTACACACATTTATAATTAAATACGAACTAATGGCGCACCATGTCTTAAACATTCAATGTGTACAAGAAAAGGTAACAGGTAATCCTGTGTTAAGGGATCGATTTTGAACACAGGTCTGATGCATGTAATGCTGCCGTTAATCAGCCGTAGGTACTTCCTTTGCGTGTGGCATAAAGTGTGATAAGCAAGCAGATTTAATGCGTGCCAACTTACTCCTAAAGGTATTATCGGAATAAGGAAGTAAATAAACTAGAATATAGTTTCATATAATGAATGTGTACTTCAATACGTTATCCTAATACCTTATGTAATGGTAATACGAACGGACGCGAACAAGGTACGTTTATCCCAATTCATCTTTTTAATTTCACCCCGTCAAAGCAACGCCGACTAAGGCGTATTATACACGACTGTATCGGTCGAGTATATAGTGTCGAAAGTATTCATCAGTTTGATTGTATCGGGCAGGGGAGTGCCGCAACGCTGTTGCCAGGCAGGGAATCTGACGCATTGCCATGTACGCAAGAAGAGTCTAAGTACCGTGGATGTGACGTCGAAGTGTTATCGTTTACAAATCCATAATAGATTTAAATGGTAACAAATTTTGTTTATAAAGCGAAATTTGTTTTGTAAGAATTGAAAAAGTTACAATATTAGACGTTACATTACGAAAGGTTTTTTCTTTACATTACCTTCTTCTTCTTCTTAATATATAAAAATGAATGTTTATCTGTATGTCTTTTATAGAAACGTAAACAATGCATTGGATCATGTGATGATCTTTAGCAAAGTTGTTGTGCATGAGCCCGCGAAGGTTTCTGAGTTGGTACGACCAAT
>DWGJ01000364.1:0-32466 GCA_018246895.1 Aspitha aspitha aspitha
TATGTACAAAATTTTATTGAAATCGGTTCAGTGGTTTCGGAGATTATCGCAAACGAACATCGTGACACAGGATTTTTTTATATATAAGCGAGAGATATATATAGATAAAATGAAAAATATAGAAACTAATCTTTCGAAAGAAGTGACTGTAGTCTTTGCACCTTAGAAAAATAGAACAGTCTTTAATGTTTGAATTGTAATGTTTGTTATTGTATAAGTTAGGGATAATGAATCAAGAAGATAAGCTATATACTATAATGTTCATAATCCAGTGCCGTGGGACTCCTAACATTGTCGTTTAAAGCTGTGTATAAAACAATGTATTTTTTTCAAAACAAATTTATGATATGCCACTTTGGTATAAAGCTTACGATCGCTGACTATGTATTGTTTTATTAAGTTATGTAGCACGCGACTTCGGCTACCTATCCTCTAAACATCAGTATTTTCCTGATTTATACTTTTGTGACCATGTTTTTTCAGCGGTTGGGTTAGAATTTGTGTTTATTTTATTCAGGTACTACGTAAATAACGTAACTTAACGTACATATTTAATTAATATTGTCTCCGTCATACACTTAAGGTCTTCGTGCAAAATCCATAACGAGTATTAGCGATCGGATGCAGGTGCAATCTCGCATGTAATGATATTAACGCAGACGGTGCATTTTAACTCTATTTTCTCATCATTCTACGTCCCATCGGTTCGTTTTAATTGCCGAGGAAATAGGGTGAAATATCATTTGTAATAGAACTCTACGTAGAGTCGCCGATATGAGAAGAGCGCTTCAGTGCTGCTAAATTAAAAGTTGATTATAGCTTCATGTTCGTAGTATGAATACATAGTCTCTCTTATTTATTTTATATAATAATTTCAATATCAGTAATAGCCGAGACAGCAAAAACTATTAGGAAAATAAATGTACGTAATTAATGTATACATCATTAGATTTTATTTGTTATAGAAATGCTCAATATGAGAACTTCCACGTGGAGCAAAAGGGATATGATCAGATGTATGATGGTGAAGACTTGGAGACTCCGCCGTCACCGGACAGACCACCGCCGCGACAAATAGGTAAAACTGCTATGTGCTAATGAATATTATATTTACCAATTTTGTACCAAGAATAAAATGGATACAATTTTCGCTGTAGCATGACCGCTTATTTCCAGTTGAAAACACAGATATCTGATTAGTGGACTCAAGCTCTGTGTAAAGGTCTAAATTGAGGTATAGAGGAAACGCAAACCATGCCGTTGTAAACTTTAGCGTCGACTGAGCTCTCTGCTCAAGGCCAGATACTGTCCTTTACCTTAACTAGCATGAGATTCTCATTATTTACTTCTGCTAGATAAATACGTGCGTGCGGAATGCCCGTGTCTAAGCGCCCGCTACACCGTGGCGCTGCTGGCCTGCTTCGGATTCAGCATCATGTTCGGAATGCGGTGCAACATGAGCATGGCGAAACTCAAAATGACGGAGGTCCATAACGTGAGTAATCTTCCATCGATTCAGTTTAGAGATTGAGTTTTGTAAGACTTAATTCACTTTTAAATACCTACATAATATAGTTTATCACCTGTTTACAGTTTATAACGCACTCAGTGTACTTTGGGATCAGGTAGCCGTCGTTTTGAGTTATTCCAATATAAAATTATAATGATAATTATTAATATGTACTACAGAATATTCAGATTTAGTGCATATTCATATAGAAAGAGAAAAACTGAAACGAAAACTGTTTTGTTTATATACGTTTACATTTAATACAAATAATTATATTCTAAGGGACTTTTATTTTAATTTCTATTTTAGACCTCTAAAGGGGTGCAAGAAGACACGCCCTTTAACTGGACGGTTAGCGTGGAGTCCTCTATAGATTCGTCGTACTTCGCGGGCTATCTCATCACCCAAGTGCCCGGAGGTTTCCTAGCGTCCATGTACCCGGCTAACAAAATCTTCGGCGCCGCGATCGTGGCGTCCGCCATTTTCAACATGGCCATCCCGGGCGCCATGTCGGTCGGACCCGCGGCCGTTGTCATGCTGAAAATTGCTCAAGGTTTTGTTGAGGTACGTATTTTGGGAACATGTTCATTTCACTCTCTCATTCACATTTTTCCTGTCTATTATAGATGCGTTGCAACTGTCCATGAGCAGCGACAAACGCTTGTGACTGCTGCCCGCTCTTTTGCTGCATTAAAAAAAAACTACAACTGTTTATTCGTTCATTATTAGTGCCACGTTTAGTTTTAAACTTACTCTGTGTTATACACTGTGGGGATTAAACAATCGTGTATCAAATATCATATCGTTCGCTCAAATTTGAAACATTTAGCATTCAATACGTGACGGTGCATGATCAAGCTTATTAGAGATGCGTCAAATTTTGATGTTCGCATTCGTGTCGAATGCGGAACTCGTCACGTTTGTACCAACCGCTCCCCTTTCTTCTGTGCTAAATATGTAAATTTTGCATAAAACATTGCATCAATTTCTGTGTACCCAAGTTATCTGCTTGTTTTTTATTTAATTTATTATAGAATATTATAACCAGCTTACAATTTTACTAAGATATTCTACGCATCGGTGATTTTATTTCGCGTTATACTCCAACATCAAATACGTTTTCAATTCGTCATTGATCGCTATCTGCTCTTAATCGCACTTGAGTTTGAGCAAAATCGCTTGCCAAAGTATAAAGGCTCTTTAGGATTACTGATCCCTCCACGCGTCGTCATGGTTACGTATTTACTCATCTCTGTACCCGGCTTAGCTAAATCGTCAATGGCATCGCTATCGTATTAAATCTTCAGATTGAGAAGTACCTACTTATTTATATCACAAAAACTATTGTATTTATGATACATTTTATTTCTTTGAAGAATCATTTTGTATGCTCTGCATTGTATAGATCTAAGAATAGTAAGAAAATGTTAACAAAATGTTTTTTTACATTAAATGAGAAAACTGTATTTGTAGGGCGTCACGTATCCCTCCTGCCACGGAATATGGCGAATGTGGGCCCCGCCGTTGGAACGTTCTAGACTGGCGACGCTAGCTTTCTGCGGCACCTACGCCGGTATCGTCATAGGCATGCCACTGTCTGGTCTCCTCACTGATTACATCTCGTGGCAAACTCCATTTTATTTCTATGGGGTTTCGGGTATCATATGGTAAGTATACAAATCTTGATGGTGGAGTATAGTTAGTATATTTCGTTCTTACAGTGAAAATGTCTAAATTAAATATTTTTCGTATATCAATTTTTTGATAAATGAATCTGAATTTTATATCGAAAAGCACGTTTGCTTAGTAATTTCAATAGTAGGATGGTTATCTTTTATGTGGGTGAGGGTTGAGCCTTTCGCTCCGAGGCAAAAGTCGAGTGTTAAACCCATTAGCGGGGGTTATAAATTTCTCAAAGAATATTTTGATAAACAAAAATAGTGGTGTCGCAAGCAATAAAGATTTTAATTATACGCAAGGTACTTCATGTGGCTGTGGCTGGTATTTGAAAGGCCGAGCAAGCACCCGCACATCAATGGTAAGGAGCTGACCTACATCGAGCAGTCCCTGGGCACGGCCACGCAGGCCGCGATGCCGGGCTTCTGGAACACTCCGTGGAAAGCGTTCGCCACCTCGCCGCCGGTAAGCCGCCTATATCTTGACGTGGTTTCCACGCCTTATATAGGAAATGTAACGGTTGAAAACGAATAAAGAATACAAAGCTCGTTTCGTTTCATTGAAACGTGTGCTTTCAGGTGTACGCCATAATCGTGGCTAACTTCTGCAGAACGTGGAACTTCTGTCTGTTAGTGATCTTCCAATCCGCGTACTTCAACACTAGATTCAACATGCAGATTACTGAGGTGACACCGGTTTCTATAAAAACACTGCAAAACTTAATTTGTTCTTAAATCATGGTTTTGAACGTAAATCTTTCTGAACAGTCCGGTTTCGTGGGCGCCATTCCTCACTTGATAATGACCTCGCTGGTGCCCATTGGCGGCATGATGGCCGACTACTTGCGTAAGAACAACATCATGACCACCACCAACGTGAGGAAGCTGTTCAACTGCGGAGGCTTCGGGCTCGAAGCATTCTTCTTCGTGCTCATCGCGTATGCTGATAACAAGGTAAGACACGTTTTTATACATTTAGTGTTTATTTACCGACAGTATATGGCAATATATTCCCCGATATTCTTAAACTCGTAAAGATGTCTCTGAAGCTGCGAAGTACATGTGACCGTTGTCTTTTTTACGAGGGGCGCGTAAGTTGTAAACTATAACAAGATTAGTTGTCTGTATTTACTCGTACTGTGCTTATATTTAATGGTATTCATGGATAGCTTTTTACACCTTAAACGTTAAACGGATTAATGTTAGTAGCGATATTTTGAAAAAATAAGGAGTCTAGATTTGTAATTCTCTTATCAAAAAAGCAACAAAAACATTACTAATTTAGTCGCCAAGATCGGCAAGACTTTCTTATGGATTCTTACGATGAACTTCTGAACGGTGGCAAGCACACTTGGTCATTTCGTTTGTAACATCGTGTGTACACAAGTACGTGGCGACGATCGAGCTGACGCTGGGCGTGGCGTGCAGCGGGTTCGCCATCTCGGGCTACAACGTGAACCATCTCGACATCGCGCCGCGCTACGCCTCCATCCTCATGGGGCTGTCCAACGGCATCGGCACCATCGCCGGCTTCGTCGTGCCCATCGTCATCGACTACATGACGCAGGAGAAGGTCAGCTCCACGTCACATTATTACATCATGTTCAACTGCATTTTATATACGTATCATGGTATGGAACGTAATCAGTTCAACTAGATTATCCATAACTGTCATTTTAGTGTTAAGTCCCTTCGTACTTACTCATTATTCTTTTGTGGTTTTTTTATGATTTTAATGAAAATGCAAAAATCATAAATATAGGAGAAATATCTATGTACATATTTTGAGATCAACATTGATGGTTACTGTGCACTCTTTCTCTGTACTGCGGCAATCTTATTGGCTTTTCTGTGGTCCGTTTCAATTGATGATGCAGTTGTTCTTAGGATAGAATATGCATATTGTATTTCCTTAAATTTAGGTTAAGATATTCTAGTGCGACTTTTTAGAAAAAGATGCTAATAGGTTAACATATGCACATATGAATATAAATCCCTAAATAAATGTAGATTTAAAAATATATACATATGTTGGATTTGAAGGAACTTAAATTGGAACATATTTCGGTTTACAAGTACATGTACCGTACAGAGGGAAACTTTTTCTTATATGTTAGTCATAAACTAATTCTTTCTATGCGAAGCATAAGCCCTGAATACAAATCGCACTAAATAATTGACACGAACAAAGCAATATCTGACGAAGCTCGTACAAAGCTTCGCGTTATTTACTCCGCCCTTTACTTAGCGGCAATACCGTGGAACTGTATCGCGAGATTCGATTGCCAGTCGAGCGTGGCGCGGTAACCCTCCAGTTTCTTCGCGGGACGAAACAAAAAGGACACTCGGCCGTGGGCTAATTTAAAAAAGGAAATCGAGCCGCGCCGCGCGCGGAATAACAAATGAGCGACGGAGCGGACACATTTCGCGCCGAGCACTTTATTATCGCGGCTCGGAACGCTCCACTGGCCTCCATCGGCTCCGAGCGTGGCGGCGAGGTTGTACTCATCCCGCGTACATTATGAAAAGTCGTACGCTTATTAATCCTACGATATAATCTTTTAATCAAATATATTGTTGTATCGTTTTCTTAATTCCAGTAAAAAGACGTTTCGATTTATTAATTAGTAAAGATATAGACAGACATCTTATAAGAATCATTATTACCTTTCACGTTCTTGTTGGGCAACGAACGTACACATTTAAACCCTGCTGCCCAGCGTCGATTGCTACTTTTTGTCAGCACGACTTTATGCTGCGGTGACATTACGAAGTTAAGGTAAATGAAGCCGATCAGACATCACAAGGTGAACTAGTACAACCCTTATACGTTCACCTGTTGCTTATCACCTATTAAAAAAGCATGAATGGATAAATCGAAATCGTTACTGAGCCTACCGTTCTTTCTAAAGGTGAAAATTTTAAAACAGAGTTATTTTGTCTACTATTGTAAAATATTTTGCACACAGAATAAACTGGAGAAAGCCATTACGGAATGGCGGGCGGTGTTCCTCATGGGCGCCACGGTGCACTTTATTGGTATCACCATCTACGGGATATTCGCGTCGGGAGAACTGCAGCCGTGGGCGGAGCCGGCGGCCCCCTACGACACTCCGATGAAGTCCTTGGACCAGGAGACAACATTTGTAAGTTTTACAAACGAACTTTATTTATCTCAGTTCTAGATTAGGGTAAGCATAGAAATAATGTAATATTAAATTGACTGCAATTAGACGTGGGTGCAGATTTCTTGAACCGTGAGAGTTCCTGCGTCGGTTTCACCTAACAAAATATTCTAAAAGTAAAAGTTGATACGTAATCAATTTATTTCGTTATTCACATTAATCTGTGTCGATGAACTAGAGGGATTAATAATGCCAAGGATTAGGGGACACAAATTAATTGTAATATTTTATAAATATACCGACCTCATATTAAATTGTTTAAATAATATTATAATAATAGACGTAATGTGTATATATATATGTATGTATATATCATGTGTTATAAAAATAATGTTATAATAATCTATACTGTATAGTAGGGATATTGATATGTAACAAATTTATAGACGGAGCAGTCTTCAGCGCCACTGAAGGGCACGGAGCCCCCGGCGTACGGAGCCCTGGAGCCCCCGCCGCGGCCGGCCGCGCCGCAGCACCACGTCGCTAATAATCCCTTCGTATCTGGAGCCTTCTACCAAGCCGAGCCCGTGCAGCCTCCCGCGGAAACATACCAAGACCCCACGGAAAATACTTACTAAACCTACAACCTCCGAATACTGATCACCCTCTCCTATCATTATGTCAGGCTTGGTGTGAGGCTCGCAATTTTTATAAGTAGATAGAAAATATTTATCATTGTTCTCGACATTAGCTTGTGTGTAAACCAATACTAGCTGTACGTCATGTTCGCTGGCCCCGCGCGCCGCCTCCCCCGCCGCCCGCCGCCCGCGCCCCGCGGCCCGCGCCCCGCGCCCCGCGGCCGCGCGTGGTTCCGTTGTACCTGTTTAAAGTCTATCGTTGTTTTCTAGTTATAGTTTGTTTATTGTTCGATACACGTGTACAAATGTATATAAATACATTGGCATATCATCAGATATTAGTTGAGGAGATCTTGCGTTAGTTATCAGATTTTTACTATAATTTTACTGTTTTCTATTTCTTATCTAACTATTAATATGTTTTATTTAATTAGATCCGTTATATCCTACTAAATGGTTGACCTTGTTGCTAGTAAAAAAATGTTGTTGTAATGTAATCTTTATAATAAATACAATTACTATATTATTATTATAGGGTTATATTTTGAATTGAAAACATTATTGTAAATGTTTAGGGGTAGAATTTAAATTAAAGATGTTGGTAAATGGGAAGTAATGTAATCATCGTGAAACCTTGTAGAGCTCATTTAAAGGCTATAACAGTTTAAAAATAAAATAAAGACCATAATGTTTCAGTATAATGCTAAGTACAAATTGAAAAAAAATCTGTCCTTAATTTTTTTTAGAGACACATGTATATTATAATAAAACATAACGAATATTCTTCATAATATCCGATACAAAAACAGTAATGTGGCGTAAATAATATTCAATGCAATTTAAGTAGGTACCTACAAAGTTAAATGAAGCTTTTCAATAACATCTTTGTTGCAAACTTGCAAAATTTATTTTAAGCATTTAATGTTATCAAGTTATAGTCAACATAATATCTTCACACACTTGTGTATCAATGCTGTTCAGTTTTGTAGTAATCCTTATTTGGTGTGCGGCGACAGCTGCAATATTATAAATAAATAGATATTTCCCTCTCTCGATAGTCGGTAGTGAGTGCTTACAGTAGTGAGTGGTTACATACGTGCACACTAGTTGTTACTATTGGTGTTTAAGGACGTGGTATTAGGGTGTGGTCTAGTGGCGTCTCACGACTACCATAGCATAATACACCTTCCATCTGTAATATCATCATGACTTCATGTTTTCATCATTTATCCCAACCTACGCAACCTACAGGTAGTACGGATAAGGTGTTAGGCGATTCACTGAAATGTGTCATCGCTGCACGACTTCACCGCAGCACCAAGAGCTATATTGAATTCTGTTTTATTATACTCTCAATCATTACTATACTAATATCTAGCTAGTATTAAGTTTACTATTCAAATGTATAATATTATAATTCAAGTATTTTAAGGTGTGTGATTTAAGAAATATATAAATTTAATGATATTTCGCAGTGTAAATAAGTATAAGCGCTCATAATGTAAGAAGCATTTCAGCTTAAAATAATGATAAGGCTTGATTTATAATCTAGTAATAATACTACTATAGTAGATACATGTACATACTTATTTCTTAATATTTTCTTCTTTTTTAATACTGTGTATTATAATCCAGATTTAAAATTTCCATTTTCATATATATTTTTTTTATTTGAATATAATCAATTATATTATATATTATATTTTTCTCTAAATTAGTTTATAGTAATGATTCAAGTACTTCATATATGGTATATATGAATAATTTACATATGTATTTTTCTTTGTTTACATTACATTGTATATCTATATAATAACAGTACTTAATTGTGATAAAAAATAGTATTGTAAATATTATATTATAGAGTGATATTGCACACTAGCTTCACATTAGCACAACAAGTCAAGTACTTCACGTGTAATTTACACACAAGAGACGCGGAGCACGCGTCCGCTTCCTGCACCTCTCAGTTGCCATTTGCACTTTTCGTCATCGCACAAATAAAATACAAGCATTATTTCCAAATAACAGAGAGGAAATAGATAATTTTCGAGCACAAAACTAGCAACTACCCTCTTACTTATCGTCTGCACTTTACAGCACCGCACGAATAATGTTAAGTTGTTGGTGTAGAAAAGATAATAATTGTTGAATATCGTGTGATGGACAATAAAGTTTAATTATAAACATATTTTGGTAAATTTAAATGTAACGGAACAATAAAATTCGGCTGACGGTTGTTGAGACCAAACGTATCACTCGTTAACATAGCACATCGCGCTAGATTACAATATGTTAAAATATTTATATATTTTCGGTTGAAGTTCAGAATTGAATATTAAAGTGATAGGACAATAATTTTGCCGTAAGATTGAACGTGATAACATCCGTTTTGGTGTTCTCGTTCATGACGTCGATTTTGCACTATGAATATCGTAGGCTTTTATTACCGGACCTTACCCATATCTACGAAGCCCTCCATCCTAATTATGCGGTAATAATAATACATATTACGAAATGTCCGTTACCAACTTTGACTTAATTAAACCTTTTTCGTAGCCGGTATTCGTAGCGCGCGGTCGAGCTCACATGTGGCCGAAACATGTCATAGAGACATTGCACTGCATTATTTGTGTCTGTCTAAAATATTTTGTTTCGTTATAAGGTGGTGATAATGTAAGATGTAAGTTGCACGATTTAACAGCTAAGTCAGAAATACAAAGTTAACGAGTTCAATAATTTTAGCAAATATATAAAAAATACAATTCATTATTATCAGTACGCTAAAAGCTAGTTTGTCGAATTTCACTAAAATGTCACTATAAGTCAACGTAATAAACAAATGAATAATATTAAAACCGTAATAAAAATAACAGTGTATCAAAAACTCAAAATTAATTAATGGAACACCTTCTGCAACGCGGTAGATGTACATACATATGTATATGTAAAGACGATTAAAGCCAGGTGACATGCAAGGCCGTTATCTATTTTCATAAAATATAAAAAATAACTTTGTGTGTGTAAATAAATAATTAAAAAAAACAATGAAAATTTGATTAAGTACTCTTAAAACACGCAAAATACTCGTAAATAATAAAAATAATGTAATTATTATCATAAGCATCAATATACAACATAAATATATTGTATCATAGGGATATATGCAGGAGCTGCGTAATGTAATGAATATTTAGAATTAGGAAGAAGTCATTTGGACATAAGTGAGAATTATCATGATGTTCCAAGTACCTTCACACATTCTACGAGTAAAAGTGACTGATTCCGGTTTTTTCGTTGTCCTCAGAAATATTTAAGAATTCAAAATGTGTACATGATATTAATCATTTGCTCTTCTAATACAAAACGATTGACAGCAGAATTGCACTACGACATAGCGTGGTCCGAATAAAGTCTGTCAGATCGCCCACAACCTGTTCTCTTAGTAAGAAGAGGTTGGCAGTGAGCAGAGGCCAGGGCTGAGCGGGGGGCCGCGGTGCCGTAGTCTACACGTTGCCGAAAAACACTTTGAAATGAAAACGTTTCTTTGTATTAAATTAACTTTTAGAACTTTAGAGTTAATGATAATAATAATTCATAATAGTATTATTTTAATGAATCTCTACGCCGTCAATTCTGTGTTGTAAAAATTCTAATTAAATTAACTTACCTCACATGTAGCGACCTAAATTTTATTGCAAACACCATGCTATCAAATCACTTCCGTTTTTAGTGCAAGTAGTATTTTTCTACTCTATTATAAGATGCACAAATTTTTATTTATTTATTGCCGGGCTACATCATTTATAAATAACAAGTAGGTACAATAATATATAATCTGTAATCCTTAAAATCGGTGACCAACGTAAAAACGATAATAAATCTGAAAAAAAACAGTATTAAAACTTCAGTTTAAATGGAACCAGGGCTCTTGAAATAGGGGTTTCATTTAAATATTTGAAATTATAAAAAATGTCCGGTATTTATTCCAAAACTTTTCAGGTACATATATGTATAATGTAAGTAATTTACATCTTGTATTAAAAATAGTTTCTAATAAAACGTTCCTTCATACCTATAATTTGGCCGGGTTTGTGCATAATAAATAATTAACTTGTTTTAGTTCCAATTAAATAATTCATGTATATACATAGTTGAATCAATATTTCTTTAAATATTGGGATGAATATGTACATCATATACCTATTATGTAGAAGATATTCATTTGATAATTTTCACGATGTCCAAATTTATGGCGAAAAGGGTAAAAATCCCCGATTCACTTGTTAACGCGCACTTTAAGTGTAATTTAGTAAAAAAAAATATTCAACTAAATACATACCTACAGCAAAGATGCATTGAGAAGGTTTTCTGACTTAAAACGATTACACAAAACGGTCAGTCATAAGCATCCTATGATCGACAATCATCAGTTTCTTCAGTTGGATATATGACGATTTTTGAGTAAATCTCACGGGATATCAGCGGTAGCGGTTAAAAAATAGGACATGTACATAGAGTCTCATCATCGCAATCAACTGTAACAAAATGAAATTGATCGTGCATATTCCACTACGGTCCACCTTTAGGGAACATAAATAAATGTGCTAAACATCAAATTTGACGAAATATAATAACTGAAATTATATTAATATACCTTCCTTAAAACTCAATATCTAAATAAAATAAAGAGTTAATCTACTGGTTACATTCGATAATCACACCTTTGGTATAGTAGGTAATCGTTCAACAATGTCTGTCATAAATATTCTATTTCGCATTAAATGTTATTCTTAAAATAAGTAGCCTGTATAAAGCTTCTAGTTTTTAAGAGCCTGCACACTAGTGTCTAACCGAGTTTCAATAGATTGTATAATAGTTTGTATATTTGTAATGTGCCAAGCTATGTAATAACATATAGAATAGGTGTCGGTGACTACTTACCTTCAGAAGGGCTGTCTGTCTCTTTGTTACGCCTTTAGTTTAACTTCTTGCTATTCTACTATTCATTTAACTATTGCTATTAAATAACAGGGGTTTTTATCCTGTCGTCATAATCATAATAGCGGATCCGATTTGAAATGTCAATTTCATCCCTCATTTTTTTGAATGAGCGCCTATTATTAATTACTTAATTTCACCACTGCGTACCTAATGTTGTACCCCTAATAAATAATCAATTTTTTCAATGTAATAATAATATCATTAAAATGTAAAATACAAACATAGCATTGTTAAGTACTGACGTGGTCTTACGATAATTATATTTATTTATTTTACGAATCAGTTTATTTCATATATTATTAATAACTTATATTGCAGTGATGTGGTAAGAAAATTCAAAGCAAACAGTATTGATCGTAATCTAAATATGAAACTCGGTTATATGTTGGTAGCACATATGTAGTTTTAAGAACAAAGTGAGGCACTAATGATGCCTCCTTTTTTGTACATTACTAAAAAGTGGAACATGACAATAATTGCGTAGAATAATTAGCTTAGAACGGGGTGATCTCACTCTGTAAGTGTTGACAATAAAGCTGACATACAAGCGAACGTAGTGTGTAAAATATAAATTTAAAAATATAATATACGGCATAGTTGTAATGACCACAGTTTCTAAAAGAAACTCTAGAATTAAAATGTTTATAGGCGAATAATGGCAATATAAATACTTTCAAAATGTTTCACTTTTGTAATAATTTGGAATGTTCAGTAATTATTTCTTAATCACATTAGCTTAAGCTTCTGCTGAGAATTGAGTTTATTCTTTGTAAGCACAAGCATTGCTTTACCTTGAGAGCTTTATTTATACAAGTTTTGTAACAGTTACATTCGATCATAGATCATTTAAATTATGTTTTAATAACATACCAGTAACATGTACATAATATGTATGACAAGTAATGGGTAGATACTATTTATTTCCTGGGTAGATATTATTTATATAGGTAGATATTTTCCCTATTCTAGCTTAGTACCTACTTGGCTCTGACAATATCGTGGAGACAATTCATGCTTTATCATTTTCATAGTAACACTTTGCGATAATCTTATAAAAAAAGCTGCTATAGAAATTTGCATGATTTTACTGATTAACATCAATGCAAACCGTATAATAATTTGCCAACTAGAACAATACCCTGTTTTATGTAGAAGTCTTGTAAGTAGGTATACATATAAGATACTTTACTATAAGTATTCTTGCGATGGAGCACTGATTTGTCAATTACTGATTAGACACATGTTCAAGGATTTGCTTTAAAGTCCTCATTCGAATGCTGTAAATATTTTGTGTAGCTTTTACGTGTGATTTCAGCTATGTATTTTTGTATGTATACATAGATACATACATTTACCTATCTACTAGATTGTTTTTTTATTATTTACTAACATTAAATAACTAACCAACGGAAAAATAGTTTCCTTATTTTATTTATTCAACTTCCGTTATTTTATTTTCATTATATTTGTATTTTAAGATGAAATTACCAAATAAATCTAATTAGGTATGAGTATCTTAAGCTTTTGATATTTGATTTGCAATTTATCGACGAACGTATTAAACGTGTAGGTAATTGTTACTTAGGTTTTGCGGCTTTTCTGTTTCATTTGGTATTATTATATTATATTATATTATGGCAACATCACATCGACATCGTAATTTGTAGTTTGTGTAGTGAGAGAGGTAAATAAATTGTTACAATTAGATTTGTATTGTATAAATGACTTTAAATAGTCACGAATATACCTTTTTAAGAATATAGTTTTATGAAGTAAATTCTAATTTAAATTTAATACAGTAATGATTTCATTAAACTGTTTATTAGAAATCATCTTTTATTTAACTATCTGTTTCTGGTCATACTTGTTTCATATAGTAATCTCATTTATAAGTTTATTAATATATAAAATATTGTGTGTACTTTAGATGTAAAAACGTTAACAAAGGAAATAATGTAAGGTGTAAAATGTTATTAATCTTTAGTTTCGTAAGGCCTATATTCTAGTCGTTAAAGAATGTATTTAGGATTAGGACTACTTTATGATAATAATCATTTTTACAAATTACAATGTAATTCACAACTTCGGAATGTTTTATGTATTTCAATGTTTTTGGAAATGTACAGATTAACACTAAAATCAATAATATTGTGTGACTTAATATTATAGCAGCGGTGCATAATAGCCGACAAACTTCACAAGGACGAAGTTATCATTGTTATTTGTTATTGCGACTACAATTAAAAGCCTGTCAACTGCGAGTAGGAATATATATGACGTTTAGTGTTCCTAATACTGTGTGATAGTAATATGGGATTTTACTCTGAGCTTTCATCATTTATGGATACTTTTGTTATAACCCACAATTATCATGTTCCAAATAAATTTGAACCAATAGTAGTAGATAATCATTTTGCTTTTATTCGACATCTTAACAATAGGTAAAAACATATTTCTTCAAACCATTTAATTGTCGTTTCAATTCAATAATTGTTTTGATAGAATCACTGTAGATATTGTAAAAAATATTGAAAAACTTATTTCTTAGGTACTGGACGCCACGGACTACAAGAATAGAGAGACGATTATGTGTTTTCCCCTTTTTCTAACTTTTCAAACATTTGAGGACTTTGTCCCGATGAAACGGATAAAATAATTTATTATTTAAGTTTGTTCATCGTCTTTACAAAATAAGTACTGTATATATTAATTCAAAGCATTTTTGTAAATACTTACTTTACAGGTGACATAACGATTTACTACATGCACGTAGTGTAAAATTAACGCACATTGCAATTGAAGTTTGTTATTTTCACTGCATATGTTAGGTAGTTACTTAGGCTCTAAAAATGAGCGAGGGCGTAATTCAAATAGAAACGCGTAACCTACTATAGAGTAGGTACCTATAGAATAAGTAGATGACTAATTTTCATGCGAGCATCGTTAGCGATATGATGGAAGCGTAGATAAGTATAACTCATAATATTCGTAGGAGAGAGGGAATATTTAATTTTCTTCTATATAATATGGATTACTACAAAATGTAATGAAATCTTAATCCTGCTAATTAATATAAAAAATTGAATGATCTCTTTACACCGACAGAGTTCCATTTTTATGTTGTAAATTCGAATGAAGCCGATATTAGAACGACTCCTTGTTTGTAATTAACCATTTCGAAATTTCAAAAATATGTTTAAAATACTCAATTCGCAATATTTGATAATGACGTTTTTTATTATCAAATAAATCTATATTTATGTACATTTATGTTTAAAAATAGGCAGTATTCCTAGATCAATTTTGTAACAATGTACTTATTTATATTTTTGAAATTTGTAAAAAATAGACGGTACGTTACTTAAATAATATTTAATAGAATTGGAGTATAACGTTGAATTAATTATTCTTAAATTACAGATTATCCCCTTTTAAATTTTGATGTGATTGTTGGAGGCGAATAGTCAGCCCTTAAATTTGTTACTGAAATTGATGTTGTCACTAGCGTTATTTAACAAAATTCTTCGTAATTAATTTTATCAATATCTTAAGCTCTAACTAAGGTTAATTACATGTAACCTAATAAATTACATGTAAAATAAATACTTATATGTATTTTAAACTCGTTGGTGTCGTTCTCAACTAACTTTTTGTATACATATATATAGATATACAGAAAGCTTGAGAGTTTAATTACTATGTTCTATGTTCATTGGTGGCATTATCTTCCCAAATATAATGTAAAAAATATGTGTTTTTTTTAATTAATTTCTCCAACCGACAATCAGATACTACACAACTATATTAAGAATTACCACAAAATACGCTAGTATGGTGCGCTTTATACTAGTACAAATTGTGTGATAAAAAATCAGTGGAATTTTTCCGTAAAGAAGTAGTAACTAATATTACAAGGTAGGCCTACGAAAATGTGATATTAATTTCGATGTGAGGCATTTTCTGAAGCCTATGTTTTGGAAACTTGAAAGTATGCATAAATGTTCATAGGCGATGATATTAGTTATTCACTTATAATTGGATTTATTCTGTTAGTTAATTATTCAATTTAAATTAATATTAAAATCCATCACCCATGTATAAGTAATCCGAGACTTCATATTAGGATTTCCTAAATCAAATAAATACACGTGAAGTTTTTTAATAATTTATTCCTCGTCCTTGCAGTTATCACATTTTTTACGTTCTAACTATAACAATATGCTAACTAGCGAAGCGATAGTACATATATGTATATAAATTATGGACATATCTTTCCTGAGTATCATACGAGTACTATGAACAAGTACCATTGGTTCGGATTATATTGGTAACTTCATGTTTTTATAATAAAATTAAAGTATCTACAGCGCAAGTTAGTAAATAATTATATAAATATTATTTTTATTATGTTATCAATCTTTTGGAGATCACTGAGAACACGTATAAACTAATAGGTACTTTGATGTTCGTTCAATTTAACCAAAACAAAAATACTTTCTCGTGCATTTTATTTGCATGCCTTTATTAACGTTAGTTCATTGCACATAATTTGCACTAGAAGTATAAATATTGCGAAATTAACGTTTTACATTGTCATGTTAGAAATTCATTATAAATAATATTTTACAGAAATGGCATTTATACCTACTTCACATAGTAGGTTTTTAATCTATGTAAAGCTTTATTTAATCAACTAAGAGACATATTAAATTTAAGACTAACCATTGTTATAAATAAACTATATATTAATATTCTCTTAATTATTGACAGAGAAGATGAAGCGTAGTGGCCACTTAAGGTAGAAATAAAATGACAGCATGTAATTTTTTGTATAAATAAGTACATGTATGAAACTGTCACGAGGTAGGCAACTTAGAATAATATTAATAAAAAAACCATTCGCAAATTGTAAAATAAAAAAAAATATTTCTGGTATAATCAACTATAAGGAGACACAGATCTTAGGCGCCTGCTCTTCCCGGGGAATCCTCTGGCATATGGCGGCTTAGCATTCGTTGTAACATAGTACACGCCACGGGCGCTGAAATAAAAGAAGATCCTATTCACTACTATGTATATAACGTACTTATAAACGACTGTAAAATTAAACCTATATATCAGAATTTTTAATAAATATTGTATATCAGTGTTTAATAATAATAATTTGTGCTATATGTATAATATATATATATATATGTATTTTTTTAATGCATATAAGGAATTAAGTGGAAACACTTACTTATGCGTTACGTGTTCTCCCATTAGAACGTATTCGGTATCTTTTGGTTCACACCAACCGATGAGGTAAGAAAACAGGTTAGGGCAGGGTCCAGCCCAGAACCCTACGCGGCTGTTAATCGACTCTATGAAGTACGGTGTTACTTTGGTATGATCGCAAGAAAGAGTTTCTGTAATGAAATAAATACCTATATCAAAACTGAAAACTAAAATAACGGTACAAAAACAAAAAGTGCCATCTGGCTGACAATTGGGGCACCAAAGCCAAAAGTACTACGAACCCTGGTTGCATTCAACTGACATAGATGTCGCTCTTATCATAATTATTTTAAGGTTAACGTCAACATTGGATATGATATTTTGTGAACTTACGAAATATAGTATCATGAGCGCATCCAGGTTGGCTCGAGCCTCCATTGACATAAAAATCAGCATGTCCATTAGGGCCCCACTGGCCAAGAATACCGGCACCGGTGTGTAAAATATCAACAAATAATGCGTCCGTGTGGTCCAAATCTCGAGAGCGATTGTTGCCCATGTAGAAAAATATTGTCGGATCCAAACCTACAAAATAAGTAAACGCCGTAGATATATGTATTACGAATTAATAAAAATAGTTTCATGAGTGTTTAAGCAACCTGAGGTTAATTGGACAGCCTTAAACTCGAATGTAGGTATTCTAATAGGGATAAGATCCAACAATAAGTTATTGCTGCTCTACGAGTATCATTAGATGCTAATTGTAACTTTTAACTAGAACAAATCGGTAAAAGTACCAAAGTTATAAAAAAATAGTTACGGTATAATTTTGTTCAGTATCAAATATGAAACAAATTTAACTTATTTTTAACTTGTCTAAATGTAGTTTTTATTTTCTTCATATTTTGTCTAATTTATGTACTATGATTTCAATATAACGCATTATAATAAGGTAAAAAGGTAAAATTCAATAATTTGTTACTACTTCATGATTAACGAAAAATTTAAAATCTTGTTTACCTGTGATTCTCCCAAGTTTTCCTTGCTCCAGGTGATTGGCCACCAGCCCTAGTATGTGGGCTCCGACGCTATATCCTATGGTATGGATCTGCTCCGGCGGGATCGACTTCACTGGGTGGTATTGCAGGTACTCTACCAACTGCGTGATGCACAGACTTGCGAAACGTGGAGCCCATTCTATCTAGAATATTTGCACGATTAATAATGCGTCGCAACCTAAGGCAAGAAATTTTCTTGAAAAAATAATTTGACAAAAAAAATGATTTCCTCATTACAAATGTAGAGTTGATTAAAACGCTTCGCAGCAATTCAATGTTTCAAACAAGAATAAAAAATGATTAAGGTAATGAAGTGAGCCTACCTAATTATACCGCTGCTAGTATATAGATGGGTATTGATTCGAAATTCCACATTCTACTAATATGTCATAAAGTGTAAAAACTACTAACCAATTGTAACGATGCGTTGCATTTATGCCATATTATTTGCAAAATCTCGTACTCACTGATAATAACAGTCACTCACACACTAAATAGATCGTGGAGGTAGGTATGTATATTTATTGCATTTAATGTAATCAGTCGTTCTGTATGTACCTATACCTAAATAAGTAAGTTCTGATTCCCGTTCAAGGATAAATCGTTTTTTTTATTATTCTTTACTAAATAAATTATTACTAGAGTATAATATTTACTGTTGCTATATACGTAATACTAAATAACCTATTACTACTAAGTAACTGTTTAAATAACATGATGTACGGAGTATAAACGTTATCAAATCGAATTCATTTCTGTATTTTGTTTCATGTGAATTTAAGTAAAAAAGTACCATTTCATAGTGAATATTTTTATGCAACTCTACTTAGTTTAAAGAGAGTAAATTTTATTGAAAAAATTAAAATACATGATAATCCATTTCCAATGTATGTACATTAACAAAAGCGTGTATCCTATTACTTTGCGGTACAAGACCTATTTCAAAATTGCCTCGTCCAGATATCCGCAGCCCTCAGCCTTGGCCTACTCGAGGTATTGTTAAATCCTCTACTGTTAGGTAAGTACTTGTGCTTAATCGATTTATAATATACACCGTACAAAAATACACGTTTATTATGCTCATCTCGGATAGAATACATCTTGTTACTTGCCATAAATTAACTATTTAGTAAGTATTACGCAGTACGAAGGTATATCATATTTGGTACAATTCCTACCCCTAAGTGTTTCGTAACTGTTCTTTGTAGTTATTCGAATTTGTGACAATATTAAGGTACTTATAACACAATTAATTTTATTAATGTTGTAGTAAACAATGCAAGAAAGAGCAGCTTACGTAGCGTTCAGTGATTTTTCGTTCTAAAACTTTATTTCGCACCAAAGACCAGTTCTCATTTAGCAGTAATTTGAAGTCGCGGGCAAACAAATTAGGTATGTATTGTAATTTTCTATACCTTCCGGTACTAGGTAGCAATGTATTTTTGACTAATGTCTTGAACTTGTTTTAGAAATAAACTTATTATACTATTGTATGTTGGCGAACGAGGTATAATAAAACAATACTAAGAATAGCGGCAGCAACCTGACTGAGACAAGGCTCTTTTACTAAGCTGCCGTAGTCCACAATGATGATGTTATAGTTCCCTCTTGAGAAATACGCCTTCCTCATGTCGGTACTTGGTGACAGATTTCTTCCCCCACCAAAACCATGCACCACTATTTTTGTGGGATGCTTAGGATTGAATCTTGAGTACGTCAAGGAATCGTTGTCTAAGGTGTTTAGAAGTTCGCCTTTCTCTTGCGTTTTCCTGAAATAACATGTTTACTAATGAAAAGAACAAATGATTCCAGGAAAGTAAACTGTGTATTTACACTTTAAATAAATAAATAATTATTCAATTTCAGTATCTGATTTATTTAATTAACGTATTTTTCCTTAAATCAAAATTCAACATCTTAATTATCAGCATGATATCTTCACAGCAGTACCTACCAAATTTTTGTGAAAATTATATTATTAATAGATATAACAATAGTTTTTTAAAAAGAAATACTTGCCGAGTATAAAGATAAAACTGCATATTCGGATGTGGGCATCGGAAAGGCGGAGGGATGCATGACGTGGTGTTGAACAAGTCGCGCACTGACTGGGGCTTCTCCTTGCTGGCTTTCGGATTTTGTTGTTGGGTTTTTGAAACTGAAAATATGTAATATCAATGTTAATCGTTAGTACTAGACTTGATCCCACTTGGTCGTATAGCGGTAGTGTAGTTTTCGTAAGTCAGTTATTTATGTACATAGTTATGCTTCAGTACAACGATAATACGATAAGTTAAGTGTTCATTTGGATACATTTCGTACACGTTTCGCACTTATTGTCGTAATCGCATCATTATAAATGCATCATTAATACTGTTACGAGTGTAATGTATACCAGTTATAGCAATACGCTGTTCTCACTATACTTACAATACAGAGGCGTTCACCATTACGTAACTCAAAAAGAATATTGCCATAAATCGATGTATTGATATAACCACCGTAAAAAGATATTTATTTTTTTATTCTCTCGAGCATACAATGTGCTACAGCTGACTGTAACAGATGGCAATTCTGTTACAGCTCGCGCCGAAGGAACTTATAGCACTTTCACTTCGTAATAGCATAAATTTGCTATAAAATTCTAAGATAACGTGCTGCTTCTTATAATACAAGTTAACTGCGGTCATGAATTCGTAACCTTCCCACAAAAAATAATGTAGCCATGGAGTAATGCATTTTGTTATAAATCTTATATTTATCACGTTATTGCATAGCTCAATTAATTTTTAGACAAACAGCATTTTAATCAACATTACAACACCGCACGAGAATATCGTGGGAAATTGTTAAACAGAGATCTTTCTCAGTAAAAATCAGTATTCACACTACTATGTTACATGTTACAGACGAGAATCTGTCACACACGCGACAATTTCATACTGATTGCCTTCCAAGCATTACTTTTAATCTACATTCATAATTGGACCAGTCGGTCGTGCCGATGTTAATATATGTACTAAAACTACTTACAGCCAGAAGCCAGATTGCTTTCATTATTAAAAAAATTGCAATATAAAAACAACTTCAAATATAAAAAAAGTACTAATTTGTACAATCTATTTATTTATACACAATATATCAATTTTTCTTACATTACTTAAATACAAATCCGATATAAATTTCATCACCTATTTTTTCAGCATAAGGAGCGAAATTTTTTCTCGTTAATTAAATGGGAACAAAAGAGGAAAATACCTACCGAAATATCTTAACTAATCTTTGTTAATAATACATACTTAGGTCCTTAAAGTTACGATCATAGATACTCGTAAGTAATGTAAATGCAAGCTATAAAATGAATGTCTTTAGTTGTGTTTCAATATGTCAATTAGTTTAATTAAGCCTATTAACAAACTGTACAACAATGCGATTTTAAAATCTAATTGACTAATAGTAAATAATATTTTTTTAATCAAATTTAATGCGCTTGGATATTACAAAATACCACGCGGGTGTGTATCGTTGAACACGAAGGTTAATTACTTAACTCTTTCTTAACTTAACCTTAAACAGAAAAATGTTATAAAATTTAAATTACAAGGCCAGTTTTGCCCACACCTCTGTGAAACATTGTATTGATAACTTTAGCAAGAATGTATTTAAATCCATCACATTGTACTTTTAAAAATTGAGTTATACAATACCTACTTAATGACAAATTTAAAGATATGTAATATCGGAGCCTATTTTTGTATATCTACTGTATTGTATTCCTTCTTATAGTATGTATAATCATGTAACTAGAATACAATTAAATGTTCTAACTCCTGTGAACAAATTTCTTCTTTTAAAAGTACTGCGATTTAATTTTCATTACGTTTTCTCACAAAAGCCGTGACAGTTCAGGATGGCTGTATAATGATAATTATAAAAATATATGACTTGCATTTATTATATAAATAACTTATGTTATCCCAGTACCCTTGAGTAGCAAGCAATATAATGAAAAAAAATAATAAATGCTATATTACGTTTCCTTCTACCTACTGCTTACGCAAGATTTAGGTGCCTACGTATATAATTTCGATGAAACTGGACATTAATGAAATTCGTAACGATGTGAAAAATTATTTTGCATTTAAATAAAGTGTCGAACTTACATAATCGTAAATGAATCATATTAGATATTTATGTTATAATTAATTTTTACAAATGGTTAATAATTTTTTGTTCAAAAAAATAAAAACCTTAGTTACAAATTATAAAAACTTAGGTACAAATTTTAAAACAATCAGTGTAAAAAGTATCAAACACAAGACAATAGTTTATGTCTGACATATCTGCTAAGGCTATAAAAACCGTGTTGTTTATTTGTGTTCAGAGCGTGAAACGGTGTGAATAGAAACAATGTCATTAACATTCATATGCGTTTAGTCTTTGTTTATATCAAGTGAAGTAACATAACCGTTGTGAGAGCAGAGAACGAGTTGTTATGCAAGCTTGAATGTTGCCCGACTCACTTTTAACGTAACTGTAGCGTGACCATCTTGCCACAGCGAGGTAGGACACATATGGGACTCTTTTCAGTTGACTTTAACTGAGCTTCGACCTGACATTAACACATGTTGTAACGTAGTGTTTGGACCCGATACGTTCTTTCTTAAATAACACCCTGAACGTTTTTACGTACATATATTAAACGACAGCAAATGTCAGTTTGTTTGTAAAAAGTAATAATAATTTCTGTACTAAAAGGAATGGTAAAATTTCCTGCAGGTTTTGTTTTGTGAGCCTTCGAGGATTACTACTAGAAATGATTATCTATCCCATTAATTTCGATATCGTGGTTACTTCAGTCACCACATTCGGAAGTAGCGCATTGTGGGCACGTTGCATTGCGCGTAGGTAATAAGTATTAACTAGTTTACATTTTGGAGAATTTCCAGAGGATTCGTTTTGTGGATTTTTTATAATAGTATGACAATATGCATTACGCTGTAACCTTAGAGGCGGTGGTAACACATTCTTCTGTCTAACTTAAAAAAAACTTATAAGTCAATCATTTACAGAAATATAGGGTAAGGATGCCAGATATGAGATACCGTTTCTATTTTTGCCGATAAAAATAAATTGTTGCACCTATAATTCAATATGGTCATTGCGTCTATAAATAAATTATCATTAATTTCTTGTGTACTAAAAATATTCATGCAGTTGTTTGTATTTGAGGTTTCATATTCAATATTACTATATTAGAAACGGTAAGGAAAACAATGTAATTTACTTTCTTTATAATCCTTACTATACCCGGATGCCGGCGACCTACGTAATCACATTCGGAAAGGGTATAGGATGCAAGACGCCTCGCTTTAAGCCGTTTATCACAACGGGGTAAACCAGTATTTGACTGAAAGCCGCATACATTTAAAGAGTAATCGGTTTTATTTTGTGCTATACCAACATCCCAGGTTCATAATGGGTTAGGCACAGAACACCAAGTGTTAAATATATACATATCTCTATCATTAGACTTGTCATGCTTCTTGTAATGTATATTATGTGCAGTTGTTTAATGGTATGTTGAACTCTTGAACTATCGGCATTTAAATATTGTATGTATTGAGTATTGTTCACGATTCTTCGGCTACATGTTACGTGTATATTTTAATAGGCATTATTAACAGACATCATGTTAAATGTCATTACCCTGAACCGCAGTAATATTATGCAGAATAATGTATCCATTGCTTTTTACTTCGAAGAGACAATTCAATGACGGTAAAACGGAGAGTGACAGAGTGCTTCCTTGTTGTGTAACCGGAACCTACTTTTTGTATCTTGCCTTGTCTAGAATCTTAGTTTTTATATAGTACTTGTTCTTTACGTGTCGGTATGCAACATACGTCGGGCATTTTGACTATGATAATTTTATTTATAAACTACATTTCTTCTGTTTGTTTAGTATCTTATATGAACGTGAAGTTTAAATATTTAATTGAAAAGATACCTACCTACCTAGTGGTATTATGGTAATACGTATATACGTAAAATACACTTGATATTACACTAATGATTTATAAACAGTATAAAAAATATAAAAGTAAACAAAAAGGTAAAGGTAAGGTATTTATTGCTTATTAATTTAAAGGTTAAGGAAAGCGTAGTTTTAAATAACATTAATTGCAATACGTTTAAACTGAAATAATTATATTTCATTTGAATTTATTTATTTGTTCATTCGTTACATAGCAAAACACTAATTAATAACAAGTTTTCATTGATAAAAGAAATACAACGATCTTACCAGTTAACTGTAACGCGGTTATTCCAATAACAAGCAACCACTGAGAATTCGTCACCATATTTAAATTTATTAATAAATTACAGATATATTATCACTGATATTGTTTTAAAAAACTTAAAGTCGCCATTCGAACTTCTATTCTTTGGGTTAACACGAGCAATCATTAAAACTTATAAGGTAACTTGACAATTTGCGATGAGCTGTAAAATTTTGGCCGAGATCTTTTCGACAGTAAAATTGAAATTGGATTTCAAAGGCGTGTGTTGCGTGCGTACTCTGTGCGGCTACTGACAGCGAAAGTGGTTGTATATGATGCTGACCCTCGACGTCTTGCCTCTAGCGTCCCCTCTCGATACAAAGTCATCGCGATTCCCATACGCATATTTTGCCCGCAGTCAAATTACGTAATGATATATAATAGCATTGATTAAGGTCCGTATTTTTGTGACCGCAATAATATGCGGTAATTAGAAATTCTCAACTCTGCTGGCAATATTTATGCGTCTAGGTGTCGAATACTGTTTTATTTCATATTCTGTAATTAATTCAATCGATCTTAATTCGTCTCCTTAAGTATCATGTCAGTGTTTATCTTGACTTGAACTTGACTGAATTTTGGGCGGGTGATCAGAAAGCCTAAAGAGAATCGATTCCCACCCACGACAAAGTTTTGCATGATGAATACATTTGAGTGTTCTGTATCTGATATCTGTATGTTATAAAAACATATTTATAAGTATCTAGTATGTGTAGAATATGTAGTTTATCAGCTATCTCGTAACAATAGTAAAAGCTCTGCCTGTACGTACATTTAATGTACAATAATGTTTGTTTCTTTCAATAAAACACTTCTAAGTATTTAATTAATTTTTATTGTTCGACCCTTTTATTGGTCCACTGCTGGACCGGATCTCCTCTCATAGTGAGAGGGAATTTAGGAGGTAATCTACCACGCTGGCCAAGTGCGGAATGGTAGACTTCACACACCTCAGAAAATATTATGTACTTTATATTATAATATCTATAAGGTGAGCAGGTTTCGTCACGATGTTTTCCTTCACCGTTACAGCAAGTGATATTTAAATTTTAGTTATAAAAAGTACATAACAAATCAGAGGTGCGCGCCAGGATCGAACCCAGACATGTCGAGTGGGAGTCTGAATTTCAAACCACTAGGCTAGCACTGCATTTAATTAGTATAAGTTATATAAACTATTTATACCTCTTAAGCCTTCACATCATTTTTTCCACAATATCTAGGCAACCAATATCTAGGGTTTTAATATTAAAAAATAATTTATCAATAAATGTTGGAGCAAAGAGCAAAGCTTTTGTTTAAGTTGTATGTGCTTTAAGTTCTTAGATCTTATATCATCGCCTGGAAAATTTACGACATTATAGCGATATGGAAGTATACAGTAAACAAACATTAAAAATAGGGTTTCCTTGAAAAGTTTGAAAGTTGTTTTGAACAACATCGTTATCCGTTTAGAAGTGTCTCTAGTCGAATAATAATTATGTTTTTGCGTTGTTTCCAATACATCCGTGCTGTTATGTCAGTTCTTATGTAAGCATATTTTTTTCAAAGCGATGTACGTACATATGTTCATATCTACATATATCAATTTTACGAAATCTATGTGTGGGATATATTGGAGTGTCTACAATGTATGCAGTGTTGTTATACCCAACGTTCTACTATTTATAAGCCGTGCCGATATACAAGAAAATTTAACAGTTCGTAGTGGCAAAGTCGATAGCATAGTTAATTAAATGGATTATAGTTTTTATAAGCACTTTTAATTTTATTTATAATGTTTACATTTTAGTATAGATGGGAACATTAAGTACCACTGATTTAATTCGAGAAACTCTATGTAAAGTAGGATAAATTTATATACTCAATAAATTTATATATATCAATCAAATCTGTTACGTTTCTGCTTTTTGATAATTTTACATCAAACGATGCAAATGAAAAAGACAATATTGTTTAAAAGCTATTTATAAGTTTTATTAGACGACATTCATTGTTCCTTAAAATATGAAACATAAATTTGGTTACCACAGAAAAAACATAATTTGAAAAAACTGTTTTTCTTGATTAACAATCTAGAGAACAAAATCAAAATTGGACATAAAGTAGAAGTCAGCTAGAAAATTCGTGTTGATTGGTGTTATTTACGAGAATACCTACTGGTAAATACGAGTAGGTAAGTGTGATTTTTTTCGTAATTCACTGCGACCCGAGGGGACCACAGCCGACGCTTGCGAAACACTGCACTAGGTGATACTTTTGTGTTGCCCAACACAGCGGAGACTGCGGTGTTGCAATCGCCTATAAATTGAGGATGCATATAAGGATATTGGGAAAGTACGGCAGTCAGTGGTCGCCAGAAATAACGTGTTATTATACCGGCCTGCTAAACAGTACTTAACACACATTTAGGCATTACTTCGTAACGTTTATGTATAAAGTAACAATGTTTTTTTAAATTCATCCAAACAATACGATGAAAGTGACAATGCGACCACATGACAGAGATAAGCGTCGCGACAATCTAAATCACTTTCAGCCATTTAACGTACAGCGCACTCAACGACCGTATAACTATGAGTAAACAGATTGACTGGCCTCGTGGTCGAGTGGTCAGATACCCTGACTGCAAGACCGGAGGTCGTGGGTTCGATTCCCACCCAGGACAAACATTTGTGTGATGAGCACATTTCTTTGTTCTGTGTCTGGGCGTATTAAAAATATCTATATAAGTACTATATCGCATGTATACATGTATGTTTATCAGTTGTTCGGTCACCATAACACAGGTATTAAATGGCCTAATTTGGGATCAAACAGCCGTGTGTGGAATTGTCCCCAGTTATTTATTTATTTATCTCGGCGCACGCAAATAGAGGTCATAGGCGCGGTATCTTTCGCGTTGTTTGTTAACCATTTTACACGTTTATTATTAGTACATTTCATCTGTATGTATGTTTGTTTGTTTGTTTGTATATAACCCACTGGTTTAAACCCAATTTTGAGTCACTTTGAACGGATAAATTCGATTTAAACTTTATGTATTATGTACCTTCTTATCAAGGACCAGTGTCAATTCAATATTTTTTTTTTATTACAAAAGAGTACCAAACGAGCAGGCAGCAGTCACAAGTGGCATTTGATAAATATTACATTTTTTTTTCTGATCAGGATCGAAAAACTTTGTTTTAACAATCAGTCGCGTCAAAAAAGTTAAAAATATTTCTTAATATGATCGGTTAAATAAAAATAATGGACGAAAAATATTAGTATTATTGTGAACAAAGTGTTAGGCGCTTTGTGCCATCATTTCGTATCCCTATTTATTTATTTTACTTTTTGTGTTTATACTTTTTTACTATACATTTATTTTCTGCCGTCATACCCTGTTTCACCCCTTGTAAGAAGACTTGGCATCTTAAATGCGTAAGTACATACGTAAAGCCAAACGGTAACTCTTAATCTAGATTTAGCTAAACAAAGAGCAATCTCTACATCATCGTATATTTTTATAGAATAAAGTTTTAACGAATTTATTAAATAAGTATTAATTAGTACAAAAACTAATTATAAATGGCAATGTAAATGGCAATAAGTTCTGAGCAATTTATTGTGTGTAGTAGGTTTTTAAACTACAAATGTTTTAAGTCTTGTAGTTTTTATCTTCGTTATTTGTACTTGCCTTTTAATCTCCACGTCAGAACTTGTGACCTTGCGTTTTATACCTTATGAAATGCGGAAGTTAAAACATTTAACGATAATTTTAAATCGCAATCGTTCCAATTTATTAAAAATGTATTGTTGGGATGTTAAAAAAGATTGAGATCATATGTGTAATATAATTTTATTTTATAATTAGTAATTTTAAATTCATTATTTTATAACAACATTCTTTTTATCTACTTATTTTTATTTAAAAAAATACAGTTTATTTATATAATTAAGTATTACTTTAAAATAGCGCTTTTATATTAGGTTTTTATATTAACGATACACCTACCTAAATGTGTATCATGTTATATGATTTTGTAAAGTAGGTAATTTTCTTGTCACACACATAGGTAAAACTTATACTAGGTTTTTTTTTTTTTTTTTATTACAAATAGGCTAGCATTACATAGGTACATACACAACGTAATTTTTCTATTTTATCACTTTGGTTTATAGCAACTTTATGTCATAATATTTGGTTTATATTTTACTTGCTTTTATATATTGAAGAATATCTTATAAAATTTCTTAAGTACAAATGGAAGGATCATAGGACCCAAATAAATAATACAAGTAGACTAAAACTTCACACGAGATTCAAAGAAAGAATACATTATTTTTATATTCTTACATTCTAGTATTTCTCCATGTGCAGTAGATTTATTCCAACGAGACATTTAAATAAATTGTCAAAATCTCATTTTTCCTTCAATCTTCGAAATTGGCATAACTTCTTTTGTTATTCTTTCCTTGAGCATACGGAGACTTCGTATTGGTCGAAAAGAAGTAGATACCAGACGCTCTGTTGAAAAAACATTCTTATTTTGTAATTACACAAGTTTAATATATTTAGTGAATGTAGGAGGGAATGATTGGGACTTAGTAGATATATGAGCGACGGACTGAAGATAATCATGAAATTTTTTGCGGCGTCTGTGCATCTCTTATTAGCAACGTTAAAGAAATATTTATGGATAAATATTCATCCTATATAGCAACTGTTCGTTTTTAAGTAAGTTCAAAATTTCTGAAGACATAATTAAATAACCGACATAATTAATAAGTTTCGTCACAGTATTTCCTAAGGGTTTTGTTAATTAGGCTTACGTAATTATAATGTAACTGAGAAAGGATAAACAAGGCGCGACCAGGGTCGCAATCTCTGCATTTTATATACATTTACCATTCGAGCAATCGTGTAATGTTCGGAAACAACGGAATAGAAATATATTTTTTCTTTACATTGGGCTTTTTCCTAATTGAACAAGTTAAAGTGTTTCGGTATTTGTGCTTAGGTGTAGCAGCGTACGTGCGGCAAACATTGAACATATCAGTCATATTACTTAGAAATAATAATGTAATCTTGAATGTATACATCATTAATTCTATGACGTGTCGAATTAATAAAAAAACCTGACAAACCTATTTACATTGTATAAAAACCACTGCAAAAAAAACTTTTACGAGCAAACACAAAAATATTTGTTTCATTTTTAACATTTGCTACCATAATCTCTTCTCTTATCTCTTATATATATATAAAGATCTCGTGTCACGATGTTAGTTGGCGCTAGACTCCGACACCATAGAACCGATTTCACAAAAATTTTGTACATATCTGTGATTTGATCCAACTAAAAAGATAGATTTTATAAAATAAATAAATAATAAATGTCAGTTGTTAATACATTTTTACATAAAAGAAATTTTTGAACGAACGTACCTATTACTAAAAACACTCACGTTTTAGGCACATTTTCTCCGAACAAGACCTTTTCTTTACTACCCACCAGCTCACACCAGCCAATCATATAGGTTAACCAAGAGTAACACTTTGTGCCGTAGAAACCCGTGCCGGAGATAATAGATTCGGCGAAATAAGCTGGAGCTCTCGCGTGGCTGCAGCCTGATTTTGCTGCCCAAATTACCAAGAACATAATAAGTTACTATATTGATCTGCTAATAAAAACTATTCGGTTTTACGGCATCGCTGTAATATTTTGTCTGATGTATTAAACGGATAAAGACATAGGTACATAATAATATACATAAATAATGGATGGATAGTCGTACTTTCGATTACACCTGGCGTTAAATAAAATTCTTTATGAACCACGATATTACTAGGATGGATAAATACATCAATTATACGTATGTACAGTCATTAATCTCAGAACTGGAATATACTCAATAACTGCTATTGGATTCATAAACAATACATTTTACTTTATTTTCAAAGCTTTATGTTATATATGTATTTCCATTATTAGATATAAAACGCAATAGAAGTGAGTTAAATTACATATTACATACAAATTACATATTGGTAAATTTCTAACGCTAATAACCGCTATACATGTAGGTAGGATGTGGAACTTACTCAGTTCCTCGGTTGCATGACATCCAGGCTGATTTATCCCTCCATTCGCATAGAAGTCAATATGTCCACAGTATTCCAATTTTCCCTTCTCCAGAGCATTAGTGTGTAAAACGTCTACGAAATTAGCATCAGTAGCGTCTATTTTCTTATTTTCATTGGTAGTGACAAAGAGAGGTAATGCTGGGTCCAACGCTACAACACAAATTACGTTTGAACATAAGAGAGCCATGCACCTGTCGGTGGATGTTAACATGGCATTAACGAACATTATTATACTTCTATGTATTAATAGAATCCAGTAATTTTAATAAATAAAACAGAAAAACACCAATTTCCGATTTCTGATGAAAAAAGGTTTTGTCTCGTTGTGTTCATGTTACAGGTGTTGCGGAATTCTATGTATTTTAAGCAACAAAATTTCAGTTTAAACAATATATGGAAATATCTATACTTATCAAATAACAAGCTTACCTGTTATTCTATCAAGTTTTCCCGATTTTAGAAAATTGGCAATAAATCCGGCAACGTGCGCACCAAGACTGAAGCCTATAATGTGGAACAAGGATAGCCGGAATCGATGTTCCTTTACGAGCACGTCGACTAGTTGCGCTAGACATTTGCCAACAAGTTCCGTGTTACTGGCAGATTCATAGTAACACGGCTCTCTTGCTATTGGATTGTAATCTACTGATATCACGTTGTAATCGTAATATTTCATATAAACTGGAAACAATTTGGTTACGTACATCAATGTTATATTACACTAAATTATTAAAAAATGTCTGATAATTGGTTCCAAATTATACCTATGTGATGGTGGTGCTTTTAGTAATTGGTCACCAACATGATTCCTTTCAAAGGACCTACATATTATATTGTAATCGTTTCTCGTGTGCAATGATATACATAAGGTTCATGAAGGAAATTTTTTCGTTATCGATCTTACTTCCAATGCTTAGCTATTTGCATATAAGCATTAGTATACGGGCATTAAACACGTAACAAGGTTTGATACGAACCTGGCCTTATTTCCGTATTCGGTGAATAATCTCTATATCCCGTATATCCGTGAATAAGAACCTTAATCGGCGCGTCTTTCACCCATGGAGCGTTTTCAATGGAGTCTGGAAGGTTCGCCACTATCTGATACGGACTATGTATGTTAGATCTGTGAAGAGATCCAAACAGTCATAAAGATAATCAAGGTGCGTAGTGATAACAAAACGGAAATGTTTACTTAGTTGTAAAGCAATAATTGTTGCGTATTATCATGAATTTGATTTGTAAACAATGTGAAAACTTAAATGGCTGTTATTGTAATCATTTTGTTAAATTTATAAAAGTGAATTTGGATAGTCGTGCCCGTAAGATGAGAGCGGATGATGATAAGCCTGACTACTTCACTTGTGAGAACTGTCTTGGAGGGAAATCGACCGAAACATGCAGCTCTGGACGACTTAATCCAAAAATTCTTATGGAGTAGCACATCCTTTTGGAATATGTTTTTGTTGTAACTAATCGGTCACAGCGGCCTTTGGGCGTAAAACTTCTACACGAAAGACCCCTTAAAGCGGGCGATGTGTATTTATAAACAATTCCTATTTCAAATGCGTATTGTTTTTTGACCAATATAACCAGCCTTATTTGTTCTCGAACTTGGTTTTATTTACTTAAGGTATTAGAATCCCTGTTTTCATCCCTACTAATATTATAAATGCGATTGTAACTCTGTCTGTCTGTTGCTCTTTCACGCCTAAACCGCTGAACCGATTTTAATGAAATTTGGTACAGCTATAGAATGGA